>SJYX01010057.1:79265-104615 GCA_006410675.1 Oreotragus oreotragus | reverse complement strand
GTAGCTCAGGGAATGTCATGAAATAAGACATTCATTTCCATGTTTTTTTTTTTTTAAGCCAAGAGGTTTAGGAAATAGATAAAATAAGATGGATACATATGAGGACTTAAAGATGGAATGATTATTGTGTCTATGAAAACTTCAATAACTCATGCGTGAGAAGACAGTGCTTTCTATAACTTTATGCATTCTAAGACATATTTTTTCTGATTCCCAGAAAAGTGATGACACATTTTCTTAAAGAAAGCATTCTTAAACTGTTTATCAGGGGGGGAAAGTTAACATTCCAGTATATCTGCTGCTAAATCACTTCGGTCGTGTCTGACTCTGTGCGACCCCAGAGATGACAGTCCACTGGGCTCCTCCATCCCTGGAGTTCTCCAGGCAAGAATACTGGAGTGGGTTGCCATTTCCTTCGCTATATATATATCTGCTAATTCATACATATTGTATACCTTTGCTTTTATTTACAAAAACATTTATGGGAAGAGGGATACTTATTAAAGCATAAGGCATTCACTGAAATTTTTTGTCTGACTTGTGCTCAATATTGCAGAAGAAAAAGGTGTTAGTGTTACTGTGTATTACTGGCTTGACTCAGTAAGTAATAGATTTACTCAGTCTCTCTTTTAACTAAATATTTAATCTTTCAAAATTTCCAAGTGATTAATTTATCCAAGATTGTATCCTGGTTCAGAAGCATTTGCTCTGCACTATGTCTTTGGACTTCATTCTTTATTCTTAAGGCATCTGCTGAAGAAGTACCCAGTGTATTTTCCATTGGCATAGTTGTTGTTTTGTCACTAAGTCATGTCCAATTCTTTGTGACTCCATTGACTGTAGTCCACTAAGCTCCTTTTTTCATGAGCATACTTTACTAATATGATTCTTATAAAACATTTTTTTAAATACAAAGAAGTGATAAACAAGAGTATGTCTGTTACATGAGAGTGGACTGTAATGGAAATTTACAAGAGCAATGCTTGATCAATTACAACCTCCACTTGAAACCAACATCTTTGATAAATAAAAGTAACAATGTTCATTTTCCAAGGCAAACTATAAGCAAAGGGAAAGTAAGATGAAATAGGATATTCTAGATTTACTTGATGGTTTATGCATATTTCTCAGTGAATCACACCAAATACTTACGAAACATAAAATATATGAACTTCATTGTCTAGGAAGCTTGCAGAATGCACTTGAACCAGTGAATATCAGATGTAATGGGACAAATGATTATCAGGGGACTAAAGAACACAAGATGCAGTATCACTGCCATGGTATTCTGGTGAAAGTACATAATAAAATCATAATCTAAAGCTAAAAAATTTCAATTCAGAGGCTCTCTGTCCTACTTGTTCTTGAATTTTTTCTATTTCCTAGAGTTTTCCATTTTGTAAGGACAACTTCCTTCATGGCTTCTAGGGAGAAGTAGGGAACTAATCTACTTTTCTATTTGAATTCATAACCCTATATGAATTGAAAGTTTTTTAATACCTAAGACTTACAAATGCTAATATTCCAAGCCTCAAAGTGGATTAGGGTACTTTCAGAGAACTTCTATACCTAAAATTATTGTATAAACTGGCATAGCTGTTTCCTTACATCATCTGTATCAATTATATATTGTCACAATAATGCTGTGTAACAAACTAATGCAACTTCAGGGACATAGAGAAACAAATGTTTACTCAGCTCATGAATCTAAAGAGTTTATATTTTTAAGGAGGTTCTTCTGTCTGAGTTTGTGCCATATGATTCTGGTGCACATCCTTCTCATACTTCACCTGGGACAAGACTGGGTATGTCTTCCTAAAGTTTATAGCAAAGGGCAAGAGCAAAAGTGGAAATATTCAAAGGTTTTCCTTGTGTCTATTCAGTTCAGTTCAGTCACTAGTCGTGTCCAACTCTTGGCAACCCCATGAACCACAGCACACCAGGCTTCCCTGTCCATCACCAACTCCCAGAGTTCACCAAACCCATGTCCATTGAGTCGGTGATGCCATCCAACCATCTCATCCTCTGTCGTCCCCTTCTCCTCCTGTCCTCAATATTTCCCAGCATCAAGGTCTTTTCAAATGAGTCAGGTCTTTGCATATGTATATATATATATACACATGTATAGATAATGTGCTGTCTCTTATACACATCTCATGTCCATTGAGTCGGTGATGCCATCCAACCATCTCATCCTCTGTCGTCCCCTTCTCCTCCTGTCCTCAATATTTCCCAGCATCAAGGTCTTTTCAAATGAGTCAGGTCTTTGCATCAGGTGGCCAAAGTACTGGAATTTCAGCTTCAGCATCAGTCCTTCCAATGAATATTCACAACTGATTTCCTTTAGAACTAACTGGTTGGATTTCCTTGCAGTCCAAGAGAATCTCAAGCGTCTTCTCCAACACCACACTTCAAAAGCATCAATTCTTCAGTATTCAACTTTCTTTATAGTCCAAATCTCACATCCATACATGACTACTGGAAAAACCATTGCCTTGACTAGACATACATTTGTTGACAAAGTAACGTCTCTGCTTTTTAATATGCTGTCTAGATTGGACATAACTTTCTCTCCAAGGAGTAAGTGTCTTTTAATTTCATGGCTGCTATCACCAACCTCAGTGATTTAGGAGCCCCCCCCACAAAGTCAGCCACTGTTTCCACTGTTTCCCCATCTATTTGCCATGAAGTGATAAGACTGGATGCGATGATCTTAGTTTTCTGAATGTTGAGCTTTTAAGACAGTTTTTTCACTATCCTCCTTCACTTTCATCAAGAGTCTCTTTAGTTCTTCTTCACTTTCTGCTATAAGGGTGGTGTCATCTGCATATTTGAGGTTATTGATATTTCTCCCTGCAACCTTGATTCCAGTTTGTGGTTCATCCAGCCCAGAGTTTCTCATGATGTACTCTGCATGTAAGTTAAATAAGCACAGTGACTATATACAACTTTGACGTACTCCTTTTCCTATTTGGAACCAGTCCGTGGTTCCATGTCCAGTTCTAACTGTTGCTTCCTGACCTTCATATAGGTTTCTCAAGAGGCAGGTCAGGTGGTCTGGTATTCCCATCTCTTTCAGAATTTTCCACAGTTTATTGTAATCCACACAATCAAAGGCTTTGGCATAGTCAATAAAGCAAAAGTAGATGTTTTTCTGGAATTCTCCTGCTTTTTCAATGATCCAGTGGATGCTGGCAATTTGATCTCTGGTTCCTCTGCCTTTTATAAAACCAGCTTGAACATCCGGAAGTTAACGGTTTACATATTGCTGAAACTTGGCTTGGAGTATTCTAAGCATTACTTTACCTGCATGTGAGATGAGTGCAGTTGTCTCTATTATGTCTTGCTTATTAACATTTCAAAGTGAAATGCTTGACTGAACCCAGAGGCCATAGTAGATGTAGACTACCCAGTGTAGTGTGCCTTTAAGATTACATGCTCCAGGTGTTGATTTAGGAAAGGGTGAATTGTTAAATCCAATGTGTGAACTGTCAAACATAACAAACTTCTATTTTGGGGTTTAGAAAGATATCTGTATTTCTTAAATCCTTCATCCATATCTATTGGTTTTAAGATACTATACTCAGTGTTGTTTAGTCTGTGTTTCTTCAAATAAAAGAAGATGATTAATTCTGAATAATGCATCCTGTTTCCATTTTTTAAATGTACAGCTTAGCTCTCACAATTAATGTGACTCATTTGGGAGAAAATGTTTATGTATATTTTCTTACTGATTAGTAAACTAATTCAAGCCAATGTATTCCACTGAGGCAGTCTTCAACTGATCTTTGTGTTTCCATTCCTCCTTCTTAACATTCTCCACATAGCAGTAACAGTTATCTTTTTACAATATAGATCGGTTCTTGTATTCTCTCTCAGTACTGCTGTATCTTCACTTAGTTACTGCAATTTATAATCCTTGCCAGGACTTCCTTGGTGATTCAGTGGTTAACAACCCACCTGCCAATGTAGGGGACATTGGTTCAGTCCCTGTTCTGGGAAGATTCCCCTTGCTTCAGGGAAACTAAGTCCAAGTGTTTTGGACTTAGTAGTTGTGACTACTGAGGCTAAGAGCTCTAGAGTCCATGCTCTGCAACAAGAGAAGCCACAGCAATGAAAAACCTGTGCAGCACAACTAGGGAGTAGCCTCGGCTTGCTGCAACTAGAGAAAGCATGCATAGCAATGAAGACCAAGTGCAGTGATACTTAGATAAAATCCTTGTCATAATTGAGCTCGTTCTTCTGGATTAAGTCACTACCTTTTTCCTCAGCTTCCTTCTTACCATGTCCCTCATTCATTGTGTTCTGTCCCCTCTGTATTATCTTTTCAGTCTCTCATTTTTTCTTCCTCCTTAATGGAGTGTCTCTCATTTTTTCTTCCTCCTTAATGGAGTGTCTTCTCCCAAACATTCATGAGAAAAAAAGATCTCTTCCATCTACCATCTAAAAAGATTTCTTCCATCTAAAGAAATACATGTCTCTGCCATGCTTTATCTCCTTATCCTTTTTAAACATTTATGAAAACATAAGATAATTATGTCATATTTGAATCATACAGTTTTCTTCTATTTTATTTGCCTACTGACTGACCATATAGATTTAAGGCATCACTCAAAACACTGTGCATAAATGTTTTAATAGAAACTGTCTAAAAAACGTTCAAAAAGCAGCAAAAAAACAAAGTCATGAAAAGTTATATACTTATTTAGAAGAGTGGAGTGAATATTATAACTACTATGATATTCCAAAGCAATAGAGAGTAACAAACTAAATAATTTGAGAGTGTTATTTTTGAAATATTTGTTTTATTGTTGAGGGGATTCATTTTGAAAGAACATTATATAATTTATTCATGAGCCAATACCAAATGTGGGCTGCTCTAGAAATGCCTAGAAATAGAACTAAAGGCTCTGGGTGGTGTTACAAGAATATCATGTCCACCCTGACAAAGACAAGATTAACCTTAAGCTGGCAGCTATGGCTACAAAAGTGTGAACTCATTTGTATCCACAGACTTACTGAGACCAGGGAAAGTGGGGTAAAAGGTAGAATAAGATATGTGTCTTATTTTCCTCACAAGAATGCTATCTCAAGAGGCTTAGAATTTTGCCTGATATTAGAGATGAACATTCCTTGATATCAGATATTTGCTTTAAAGTGCTATATGTTAGTATGAAATTAAATGTTTTATTTATTTTAAAATTAATTTTATAAGTTAGGTAGTTGGTGGAAAAGAGGCTCTGAACAAACAATCAAAATGCCTATACATATACCTTTGTCATCCCCTCATGTCCTTTTCACAGACTAAGGTAAAGAAGACTATTTGCATATTTTTCTTTTGTGATCTTATATCTTTCAGTGATTGTCATTATTCTGGTTTGTAATGACATAGAATTGAATACAGCATTTAAACATTCCAATGTGTTATCTTTCTTCTTGGATAGATGAATATGTCACCCAATATATATATTTTATGATGAAAAAATCTTATTAAAATATGATGTCTGGCTGTTATTTAAAATGTTACGTGCAGTCAGATAATGATTTGACTTTTAAAACATACCTTACTAGCTAGAAAAACAGCCTGCATGTCAGAAAATGGCTTAATTGAAAACAGAGAAGATAGCAATGTCAATAAATTCTGAAAAGCAAGATTTGCTACAGGTAATCTATCATGTAGTAATCCCAGGAGATAATAAAGAGCTGACTATAAATGTAGAAAATACCTTGTGTCTTGGCAGAGCATTTGAAGAAAAATCTTTCAGGTGGAAAAAACAAGTAGACAATTAAATGGGAGGACAAGCAAACACCTGGTCTTACACCTGATTTTAAAATGAATTCAATTAAGTTGAATAAGAAATTTTATGCAAGTTCAGTTGAGTTTTTAAAAAAGAAATCTAAATAGCAGTTAACAATATATTTGTCTAAAAATTAAATTTTAGAAATGTGTCCATATTTGCCACGTAAATCTTCAACCTTAATCCAGGCTGTAAGAACTACTCTTTAAAAACAATATATAATATTTGTTAATAGAACCTAGAAAAAGTTTTCACTAAAATTAAACAAAAAAGATGAATAGGGAATATCACTAGTGTAGTATTTCTATTATATGTATTCTAATATTACAACATTGCTTATTGTATTATTATGAAAGAATACCTTCAATGAGAACAGGGATTTGGCATATATATACATCTGTGAATGTTTATATATATATATATGTGTGCATATATATACATATATATGTATGTATATGCAAAACTGAGGGCTTTAGTGCCTAGAAAAGAAGAAAAGAATATCTTTATTAGACACCCAAAGATTATGTATTCTAATATTACAACATTGCTTATTGTATTATTATGAAAGAATACGTTCAATGAGAACAGGGATTTGGCATATATATACATCTGTGAATGTTTATATATATATATATATGTATGCATATATATACATATATATGTATATATATGCAAAACTGAGGGCTTTAGTGCCTAGAAAAGAAGAAAAGAATATCTTTATTAGACACCCAAACATTAGTTTCCATATTAAAGAACACATGGGTATGAATTATGTGTTAAAACACCTCTATGAGCCATAAATAGATTTGGGGCTCTAAATTCTTTCCTCCTAATATTAATTTTTAATTTTTTAATTTAAAAACAATGTCACCTTTTCCTGCTTAGTGGAGGTAGGGAGGAAAACAAAGTTTGTGACAAGAAGATCCTTATAGTACTTCTTACTGATTCTTTACTACTGTATCTTTTCTTTAATAAATGTAGCTTGAAGTGTAAGGAGATACTGCTTCATTCTCTCACTGTTCTAGGGGAAAATATATCTTGTTATTCCAAAGGTATTTTGCAGATGTTTTTGTTTATCTGTTTGAAACTTATGGAAAAAAAAATATGTCATCGATCTGCTTTTCTTGTAGCCCTAACCCAAGCCCAAGTGACATTGACTAGTCACTTAGATCTTGGACCTTTGGTTTGTATTTAATAAATGTAGCTTGAAGTGTAAGGAGATACTGCTTCATTCTCTCACTGTTCTAGGGGAAAATATATCTTGTTATTCTAAAGGTATTTTGCAGATGTTTTTGTTTATCTGTTTGAAACTTATGGAAAAAAAAATATGTCATCGATCTGCTTTTCTTGTAGCCCTAACCCAAGCCCAAGTGACATTGACTAGTCACTTAGATCTTGGACCTTTGGTTTGTCCCTGTTCACAATGACTCTAATTCAAGATGGAAAAAATAATACTGCTAACAACTATACATTTTTCCCAAATCAGTGTAAAATTCAGTGATGATGTTTGCTAAAATAGATTTTTGAGCAAAACCTTTTTTTATATTTGAGATTCCCTGGTGTATCAGATGGTAAAGCACCTACTTGCAATGTGGGAGACTGGGGTTTCATCCCCGGGTCAGGAAGATCCCTTGGAAAAGGAAATGGCAACCCGCTCTACTACTCTTGCCTAGAAAATTTCATGGATGGAGGAGCACTGTGGGCTACAGTCCATGGGGTTGCAAAGAGTTGGACACGACTGAGTGATTTCACTTTTTTTTTAATTTAATAGCTTTATATCATGTGTTTATATGTAGAAATTGTCAGAAAAAAAGCTGTCATGACTCTTTCATAGAAAATGCTTCTTCCTTAATGTGCTTATGCATGTGCTTATCAGAGTATTTTTCAGTTCAGTTCAGTTCAGTCGCTCAGTCGTGTCCGACTCTTTGTGACCCCATGTATCGCAGCACGCCAGGCCTCCCTATTCATCACCATCTCCCGGAGTTCACTCAGACTCANGACTGCAAGGAGATCAAACCAGTCAATCCTAAAGGAAATCAATCCTGAATATTCACTGGAGGATTGATGCTGAAGTTCCAATGCTTTGGCCACCTGATGCGAAGAGCTGACTCATTGGAAAAGACCCTGATGCTGGGAAAGATTGAAGGCAGGAGGAGAAGGGGACAAGAGGGGATGAGATGGTTGGATGGCATCACCAACTCAATAGACATGAGTTGAACAAGCTCCAGGAGTTGGTAATGGAGCGTGGCGTACTGAAGTCCATGATGTTTCAAAGAGCTGAATACGACTGAGACTGTGCAACAATTAGGATGAAGTCTTTGGAAGAGTGTTTCATGGACAAATAAGTTGAGGAACATTAGCCTCTGGTAGCATCACTGAGGGTTTGTCTTTTGACAATGCAATCATTTTCCTTTTGTTTAATTCAGTGTATAAAACTATATGATTATGTTACCTTCCTATCATACCATGTCTATTAATATTCCACAGAATTACTTTGTGTGTATGAGACTGTGGACATTTAGCTCCAAATGAATAGCTTTCTAGAGTATCTGACATGTACCTGTTTAGAGCACCTAATTTAAAAGAAAACTCTGATCTTGGCCTTCTCTTTTTTTCTTATATTCATTCCTTTAGTTCCAGTGTTGAAACCTAAACTGTCCCCTCTGTCTTTCTGATTTGCACTTTACATTTTCTTCCCCTAGTTATTTCCTGGGATATTCTTGTATTTGTCTGTTAAATCAAATGTTTTCTTATAAGAAAAATACAAGCTTAAGTTGGAAAATTAAAATTTTAGATAGGTAGAACATAATCTTACTTAAAAGATTATGATTATCTCCATCATCAGAGATAACTATAACTTATTTACATGTTGTTATAAATATCCTTTAGAGCTCAGACTATAGAGTTGATTGCCAGGGTTAAAATTTCAGTTCTTCCACTTACTGGCTGTGTAATTTTGGATAAGTTATTTAGCCTTCTGCCTCAAGTTCCTCATCTCTAATATGATGATAGTCATAGTATCCATATAACAGAGTTGTTATGAGGATTAAATGAATTAATATTTGTAAAGTTCTTAGAACAGTACCTGGCACATAGACTTTATATAAGAGCTAAATGAAAGAACTCTGTGTATGTATTATATATGTGCATATATGGGTGCATATTCAATAGTACACTGTATGCACATCACATCTTATTTATGCAGTACATGATGTTGGATATTTTCACAATGATGAATAGCTCTGTTATGACCATCTGTCCCTCAAATTCTTTGAGTATCCTTCATTGTTTCCTTAAGTTGATTTCTTAAACTGCAACTACTGGGTCAATGGATGTGTATGTTTTTAAAGCTTTGGTTCAGTGTTCCTACAGAATTTGGTGAGAGATCACACCAGTGCTGTTCACAGCTGTGCTTGAGACTGCTTTTTTCATTTTCATTAATACAGAGGGTAAAGCATTAAAAAAGAAACTGTACTAATGAAGTTAGTTTCTGTCATATGGATGGATTGCCATTTTGTTTCCTTGTGGTTGTGGGTGTTTATAGTTTGGAAGAAAAAAATATGGACAAAGAATAGTTTTGTTTTTTTTTTTTTTGGTGAAAATGTTTTTTATATCAAAGTTTTACTACTTTGTCATTTGTTATAAATATCCCAGTTTGGCCTTGGAGTACAAAATGAAGCAGGGCAAAGGCTAACAGAGTTTTGCCAAGAGAATGCACTGGTCATAGCAAAGACCCTCTTCCAACAATACAAGAGAAGACTGTACACATGGACATCACTAGGTGGTCAACACCGAAGTCAGGCTGATTATATTCTTTGCAGCCAGAGATGGAGAAGCTCTATACAGTCAGCAAAAACAAGAACAGGAGTTGATTATGGCTTGGATCATGAACCCCTTAAAGCAAAATTCAAACTTAAATTGAAGAAAGTAGGAAACACCACTAGACTATTCAGGTATGACCTAAATCAAATCCCTTACGATTATAAAATGGAAGTGAGAAATAGATTCAAGGGATTTAATCTGATAGGGAGAAGGCAATGACATCCCACTCTAGTACTCTTGCCTGGAAAATCCCATGGATGGAGGAGCCTGGTGGGCTGCAGTCCATGGGGTCGCTGAGGGTCGGACACGACTGAGCAACTTCACTTTCACTTTTCACTTTCATGCATTGGAGAAGGAAATGGGCAACCCACTCCAGTGTTCTTGCCTGGAGAGTCCCAGGGACAGGGGAGCCTGGTGGGCTGCAGTTTATGGGGTCACACAGAGTCGGACACGACTGAAGTGACTTAGCAGCAACAGCAATCTGATAGAGTGCCTTAAGAACTATGGATGGAGGATTGGAACATTGTACAGGAGGCAGTGATCAAGACCATCCCCCCAAAAAAGTGTAAAAAGGCAAATGGTTGTCTGAGGCATTACAAATAGCTGAGAAAAGAAGAGAAGTGNAGTCGGACACGACTGAAGTGACTTAGCAGCAACAGCAATCTGATAGAGTGCCTTAAGAACTATGGACGGAGGATTGGAACAAGGTACAGGAGGCAGTGATCAAGACCATCCCCCCAAAAAAGTGTAAAAAGGCAAATGGTTGTCTGAGGCATTACAAATAGCTGAGAAAAGAAGAGAAGTGAAAGGCAAAGGAGAAAAGGAAAGATATACCCATCTGAATACAGAGTTCCCAAGAATAGCAAGGAGAGATAAGAAAGCCTTTCTCAGTGATCAATGCAATGAAGTTGAGGAAAACAATAGAATGGGATAGACTATAGATCTCTTCAAGCAAATTAGTGAAAGCAAGGGAACATTTCATGCAAAGATGGGCACAATAAAGGACAGAAATGGCATGGAGCAGAAGATATTAAGACGAGGTGGCAAGAATACACAGAACTATACAAAAAAAAAATCTACATGACCCATATTACCACAATGGTGTGATCACTCACCTAGAGCCAGACATCCTGGAATGTGGAGTCAAGTGGGCCTTAGGAAGCATCACTATGAACAAAGCTAGTGGAGGTGATGGAATTCCAGTTGAGCTATTTCAAATCCTGAAAGATACTGCTGTGAAAGTGCTGCACTCAGTATGCTAGGAAACTTGGAAAACTCAGCAGTAACCACAGGACTGGAAAAGGTCAGTTTTCATTCCAGTCCCAAGAAAGGCAAGGCCAAGAAATGTTCAAACTACTGCACAATTGCACTCATCTCACACACTAGCAAAGTAATGCTCACAATTCTCCAAGTCAGATTTCAACAGTATGTGAACCGTGAACTTCCAGAAGAACTATTTCTAAATATTTAATGAATTCAGTGGAGTGAGTTAGTCCTTCAAGTTTTAAAGGTTTGTGGATTTACACTCAGCAGAAAGAACTTCTGTCCCAGAAACACAGAATCATGAAATTCTTACATTGTTTCATCATTGGCCCCTTAAATGTGTTGCCTATATAAGAAAAGGATCCGATACCCAGATACCAGACATGTTTTGTATTTCATGTTATCATGCTGTTTCCTGAGCTACCAGGCATGTTGACTATCTGTGACCATCAGTTACATAAATTATTACTGTCAGTCAGTGAACATACATCCTAGTGAACATACCACTTGAGGGCTTCACTCGTGGCTCAGCTGGTAAAGAATCTGCCTGCAGTGCAGGAGACCTGGTCTCAATCCCTGGGTTGGGAAGATCCCTTGGAGAAAGGAAAGGCTACCCACTCCAGTATTCTGGCCTGGAGAATTCCATGGACTATAGTTCATGGGCGTTGCAAAGAGCTGGACTTGACTGCGCGACTTTCACTTCACTTCATTACATCCTTTCCCCTTTTTCACTTGCCCTCCTTTCTTAAATCTCCCATTTCTTCATTCATTGCCTGAATCCAGACTTCTGTGCTTTTTTTCCCGTCATCTAACCTCTGGTATAATTTAAGTGATCATTTATAAAATACCACCAGTTATACTCTCTTCATAGTATTTTTAAAAAAGGAGTCTACAGAGATGAAATATCAGTTGTTGAAGGGAAAAGGACAACTTTTAATGAAATTTGTCTAGGGAAGAAATGTCTTTGAATTCATTTTTCATCCTAGAACTGAAGAGATATGCTTTCAGTTTTAAAAGTAGCATTCATATTTCATGCTTTTGTGATCTTGACCAGTACTTTATTGGCCTTTCTCTACCATTTTATTTGCAAAATGAGTAATACGGAATGGGTGACTCACAATATTAAGTGATTTTATGTAGACTTACTGAGCTAGGTGGTTGAATCTTTTTGTCCAATTGTTTAGTTTAAAATAAGATTTTTTTTTGCTAAATAAATCTGTTAATGATTAGCTTGAGGTTTTTGTTTGTCACCCCACTGGATAAGAATGGAGTGGAGGGATTTCTTTCAAGGATTGATCTTTAAGCACATTTCTTGAATATAGACCTTAAGACCTTTATTTTATAATAATGGAAGTAAAATATTTGATGCATTGAATCTTCTCATGCATATAACCTCGTTTTCTACTCCATTTATTTGATAATTGTTTCATCATTTCAAATTCAATTTGTAATAGAAATGAACACTCTTTAATATTTTTCTAATAAGGATTAGTTGGAGAGGTTAATATGGTCAGAAATTTAAAGAAGCCCAGAGTCATCTTAATGAGTGTCAGGTAATTAACCTACATGAATAGATTAAAGAAATCAAGCAGGCACACTGATGGGTTTTCCTTTCAAGTTCAAATTTAGAACATCATCTGTGCAGTGGTTAGGTCTTACACATTAAATGGTGATTGCTATATTGTTTTCTAATACATAAAAACTTAATTGTGAAACCTTATTAGAATTCCTCATCAAATTTGATTAATTGGAGAATGATTGTGAGATGTGATATGAATTTGGAATTCTTACATGTAAATTTATTTTTTTTTAGAAAATAGCCTCCCCCAAATGAATTTCCTCATGAATCAGAAACTAGTGCTTAAATATGCAGATATCCTGTTTCAAGAAAAAAAAAAAATCATAATGTTAAACTTAAGCGGTTCATGAACTGCTTAATTTAGGTCCAAGAAACTTGGTGAAAATACTATGAATGCGCTTGTTAAAATCAAGATGAAAATTTTTCTATTTCAGCGGTCACTGTAGATTTAAAATACAAGTTCTCAAAGTAATCCTGAAGGCAAGACTTCACCTTCTGTATTATTCACACAGGTGACATTTATCTTCTTACAGAATTGTAGAAATTTATGGAAATTTCTTCTTTGTTTAGTTAATTACATTAAAGTTGATGTAACCTATGTGTTTTTCTGGCCCCGCTGAAGGTGGTATGTAATTGGTTGTTATGTTTTCTTTTATTGTGTGTGCATGTGCTCAATTCTGTCCAACTCTTTGTGACCCCATGGACTGTAGCATACCAGACTCCTTTGTCCATGGGATTTTTCAGGCAAGAATACTGGAGTGGGTTGTCATTTCCTCCTCCAGGGAATCTTCCTTACCCAGGGATTGAACCCATGTATCCTTGACTGCTGCATTGGCAGGTGGATTCTTAACCTCTGAGCCACCTGGGAAACCCATCCTTTCCTTTATAATCACAACAATTTTAAACCTGGAAGAGGCAACCAGAGATATTAACTTGTTCCCCCTCGTTGAGGGGAGTTATTTCTGATCATGGGATTTTTCAGGCAAGAATACTGGAGTGGGTTGTCATTTCCTCCTCCAGGGAATCTTCCTTACCCAGGAATTGAACCCATGTATCCTTGACTGCTGCATTGGCAGGCGGATTCTTAACCTCTGAGCCACCTGGGAAACCCAGCCTTTCCTTTATAATCACAACAATTTTAAACCTGGAAGAGGCAACCAGAGATATTAACGTTGTTCCCCCTCGTTGAGGGGAGTTATTTCTGATGGAGGGTAATTAGCACCCTTTTGGAGAATGATACAAAATCTGGGTTTGTATTTCAACCCTGCACTTGCGTTCAGCCCCAGTATTCTGTTTTGTTCAACTGGGTCACAAACTTCATCACATGGGGAGGATAAGTGAGATACTGCTTGTGAAACACTTTGTACATCTGCTGAGTAATATATCAGGTGCTTCACTGTTGGCTTTCTCTGTGATGCTTTTCCTGTCACTCTTAAGTATGTCTTCTCCAGGCTAAATGCTCTCCTTTCATGCAGCTTAGTGTTCAGTCCATAATTCTCTTTTGCTACAACTCTTGCCCAGTAATTTTCTTAAATAGTAGCACAAAGAAACAGTGACACTCTGAGTGGTATTAAGTTCATGGGGATTTAGAATGTTATAATCAGTTCTATTCACGCCATGTCTCATCTCTGATTACTAAAACGTCCATTTAGGCCAGAGGGTTGGGTTTTAATCTGCAGTGCAGCCTGTTTGTTTTTTATTGTCACAGACTGTATGGCCAACTCTCATCAACAACATTTCTCTTTTCTAGAGAAAAGGAGACAAATCAAAACAAGTCAGTTTGGATTCTTTGTGTGAGCAGCTCTGTGATGATCATTGGTGTGGATGGGTGAGACTGATAAAAAACCACACGAAACTTTAAAACTTCTTAGTCTGGTTAGAAGATAACATATTACATAAAAGTTAGAAGTTGATATTAAGCGTCTCTCAACCACTCATTGGGTTATTTGGATTTTACAGAACGTGCTCTGTTTCCCCAGCTCTACTGAGGATGCAAGGAGCTATCTTTACCACTTTATACTCCTGTATCGACCAACACAGGTGTTTCCTCTTAGCAGATGCTCAATAAATATTTTGAATCAAGATGTAGAGCCAGGATAATTATAAATCACTCTAGTTTTAGAAAAACAGTTTGTGCATAGGTATGACTGACACTAGGTTAGTAGCATCCTTTGAAACTCTAAGGAGGGCAGATTTATTTCTCTAAATTATATAGCTGCGTGCTCACTTATTTATCTTTCAAAGTGGTCAATAAGAGAGTCTTCTTGCTCAGCATTGGAATGAGGAAGTATAGATGAAATAGTCTTTCAAGTCAGGAGAGTTGAAAATCCTGATTCTTATCATATAACCCGAGGCATCCAAGTTAATTTTCTTCTATGCCTTTATAACTCCTATTTTATTAAATTTGCTATCTCTCAACCTCTTTGAGAATTTTCTTAATTTTTCTGGATCTGACTTTCTAATAGCACGTTTTGTGTTTAAAAAAAAAAAAAGGTGCTCTAGCTCTCGCTGAAATAATTTGTAGGTCTTGATTAATTCACCAGCATTACTTTAGGAATCCTCATAAAAAGTGTCTCAGTGGTTATTGTTTGTTAATTTCTCTGCTGGGGCAAATTAAGTGCTGAGAAGTAAAGCAATCCACAAAGTCTGTGTGAACTGCTTGGATCCCAGAAGACCATCAGGGACAGATAATGAAAACATGGAAAATTTAGCTTCCAACTTCAGTATTATTTTTCTGTACATCAGGACATTTTTCACTGCTCTGTTAATCATGTGTTACAGAAATGTAGAGCCTTAATGCCTGTTAACGCCTTCCTGATAAAAACTTCGCTTTATAGACTACACTTGATTCACTCCTGCCACAAGTGCATTTAGATCATTCCAGAAGGAACTCTGCACAGAAAGAATGTGAAGCATGCAGGGCAAACTCAACAGGGGTTTGGAAAAACACTTCCAAGTTTGAGTAAGGCTTTCCATTGCTGTGAAAGATCATTGTTCATGTTGGGGCTTAGTTTTCACTGTAGGAGACAGCTTCACCCCTTTCCAGGCTATGTCCACCTGGGCTCACACTTAAGTGATTCCTGCTGGTTCATCCAGCTTCCTCTTTGGTGGAACTTTGGTTGGTTTCTTTTCACCCAACCTACTACTACCTGACTGGTAGGTAGTACTGTCTGCTGAGTGAGTAATATTTATTCAAAAGTACTGGGTCATTTCCATTCATACTTGAATAGAATTTGATGAGTCTGAGAAGAATTATATTTATCATGAATGACCTCATTTTCTAATCTTTGAATATTAACAGTGTTCAGAGAGAATATTTCTTTTATAGGAAATGGCCCAAAGTTTGTGCTTTCGAAATCCTGCATGCTTTTTCTCACCACTGAAAAGACAAGGGCCATGCTTTGTTACCAAAGGGGTGGAGGTTATTTTGACTTTTTTGTATACAGTCCTAATATTCTTTAGATTCCTTTCTGGAATTCTTTGTATGAGGAAAAATGTTTTAATATTAGCTCAGTAAGAGAATGCAGCTTATCAGGTGGAGTGGTCTAGTGCAGAAGCTAAGTTTTTTAAAAAATTTTCCCTTTAAGAGTTGTTTGCAGTCCAGTCTTTTCAGAAGATACTTTAAAAGCAGAAATATAAACTTGCTTCTGAAAGTCACATGCTTAAAACTGCTCCCTGAAACATGTTCAGAGATTTAAGATATACTTTATATATTTAAAATATTTGATCACAATGATATACATATGCAAGTAATTTTAGATGTTTTGGAAGGGGGGAAATTCTAATTCTTTCTGATCTGTTTTATACAAGTGGTACCTGGAGATCACTCTGCAGTTTTAGGGAATCAAGCCAAATCTTTCTTTTCTTTTTTGAAAAAAAGTGCTTCTTTCTCGAGGAAAGCTTTTTTTTTTTTTTAAATCCCACTCCCCCCTTTTTTTGCTCATAAAGCAGTGAAATACTAATGGTTAACTATGACCACCCTCTTGGCAATCCTAGCTGCCTATTAGAATCACCTGGAGGCTCCTCCCTTGATTGGTTTGGGGAGGGGTTTAGGATTGGGAGATGGTAAAGCCTCCTAGGCGCTGATTCCCATCAGAATAGAGGGACTGTGGAGCCAGCAGGGGCAGGGGATGGATAACCATGTAAGTTTTCATACCACTCATGTTGTGGTGAACCTGGCCTTTTGGTTCCATCTTTATTGTGTAGATGGTCTTGATTCTAGTCTTCTCAGATTTCAGTGTAAGACGCACTAGGGGCGGTGGAACTTGCTGCCTGCGGTAGTCCTCAGGCTCATGTGCACACATTCTAACTTGTTTGGAGTGAAGTGAGGCGCTGAGAGCTTCCAGTGATTTTGATAAAGTTCGTTGGACTTCAGGGTTCCTTTCATAAGTAATGTGTTACGGTTGTCTGTTCCAGTCTAAGCATTCAGAAACATGTCATCATGACATAATTACTTCATTATATCTCATGGGCTGAGGGTTAAGAATATGACCTGGTTGGGCTGGGGGCTGCTTCTGTTCCACAGGGTGTCAGTTGAAGGACACTTGGTGATGCTCAGCTGTTGGCTGGTATGGAAGGTCTGCGGTGGCTTAATTCACATGTCTCACACCTAGGTTTGGGTCTCTGGAAGGCCTCTGGGCTCAGCCGGGCCCTCCCCATAAACCTTTGGAATTTTTAAAGAAAGCCTTTTAGCAAGGTAGTCTAAGCAAGGTATTTTGACTTTTTTGTATAGACCCTTATGTACTAATATTTTTAAAAATTCCATTCTGAAATTTTTCACGTGAGGAAAAAATGTTTTAATATTAGCTCAGTAAGAGAATACAACCTATGAGGTGGTAAGTGGCCTAGTGCATAAGCTAAGTTTTTTAAAAATTAAATTTTCCCTTTAAAAGCTGTTGCAAGATGACTCGGGACCCCTAATGTTTTGCCCTGGGCTCTAGATGCTTCAAGAAAGCCCAACAGGTGCTGCAAGGTCTCTTAAGACTGGTGTCAGAAGCCTCAGAGCATCATTTCTGCCATACTCTGTCAAGTAGGTGTGTGAGAAAGCCAGAGTGGAATTAAACCCGCTCCCACTCAGCGAGAGGAACAGTGAAGAACTTGTTCTTCCCCTTTAAGCTGCCCCACACTGAGAGGCAGAAGCCTTATTGCTATGGCCATATCACAGGTTTCTGAAGGACTGACTGATTCACATCACTAGTTCTTGTCTTAATACAGGGCTTTCACCTGTTTCCTTTCAGTGTTTTTTTTTTTTTTTTAAATGCTGTCTCTACCTACACATCAGTCCCTTTTCTTTGGCTCATTTTGTATATAGTGTAAGTGATCTTGAAGCATGAAGTTGATTGTCGACTCTTTCCTAAAAGTGTAGATGGGTCTCATTGCTTGCATAGAAGGTGATCTGAAGTCTGAGGGGTACTCTTCTGTAACAGTGGTTAATGTCACAGATCATGGAGTAAGATTGAATGGACTGAAGCCCTGGTTCTACTACCTCTTTCCTTTATCACCTTGGCAATGTATTCCCCCTGCACTATGCTTTTCGTCTTTCAAAAAATTATTACAGTATCTACCGCAATGAGTTGTTACGAAAACTGTTATGAAAGCCCTAAGACACTTACTCCTTGGAAGGAAAGTTATGACCAACCTAGATAGTATGTTCAAAAGCAGAGACATTACTTTGCCAACAAAGGTCCATCTAGTCAAGGCTATGGTTTTTCTGTGGTCATGTATGGATGTGAGAGTTGGACTGTGAAGAAAGCTGAGCGCCGAAGAATTGATGCTTTTGAATTGTGGTGTTGGAGAAGACTCTTGAGAGTCCCTTGGACTGCAAGGAAATTGAACCAGTCCATTCTAAAGGAGATCAGTCCTGGATGTTCTTTGGAAGGAATGATGCTAAAGCTGAAACTCCAGTACTTTGGCCACCTCATGCGAAGAGTTGACTCATTGGAAAAGACTCTGATGCTGGGAGGGATTGGGGACAGGAGGAGAAAGGGATGACCGAGGATGAGATGGCTGGATGGCATCACCGACTTGATGGACATGGGTTTGGGTAAACTCCGGGAGTTGGTGATGGACAGAGAGACCTGGCGTGCTACGATTCATGGGGTTGCAAAGAGTCAGACATGACTGAGCAACTGAACTGACTGAAGATGTGTTGGGACATAATGGTGTTTTTTACTGTTGCTGTTAATATTTTGATGATTTGAGGCCTGACATGGTGTATTGCATCTTAGATTTCCAACCTTATTGCCTATGCCTGTTGGAGTTCAAGCTGCAGCCTCACTCACCTGTCTACTGCCTTCACGACTCCCCGTGTTTTCTGTCTTGACCTTTAGTCTGCTGTGAAAAGCTGAGGTCTCTTCCCCTCTCCTTTTAGAGGTTTGATCACAGGCTTTAGAGGGCTTTCCATAGATGGAAGCTGGAATTGTATTCCTTATTTCAACATCAAAACACGGTTCTGTTTGGTCTCTCTTGTAAACTCTCTTTCTTGAGGGCAATTTGTACCTTCTTTCTGACTAATCTCTCAAGTTTCCCATAGGGGTAGCATAGCACTGTGTCTCGTATATTGGTTTTTAAAACTAGCTGTGGTTCAGGAAAGTTTAGGTTATGCTGCAACAACAAAAAATCTGCAAACCTCTATGGCTTAAAGTAAAACTTCACCATCATGCTATGAGCCCCTTGTGGATCATAAGAGGTGCTCACTGTATCATTCAGGGTCCTGGCTGATGGAGGTTCCAGCTTAAGACATGTTTGTAATTGCGGAAAGCCAGGGAAAATGAGGTGGAAATCCATGCACTGGCTTTTAAAGCTTCGGTGCAGAGGCCCATGTTACACTCACACTTCTCTGGCCAGCTAATGGCCAAACCTAACTCCAGGTGGGTGGTGAAGTGTGATCCAACTGTGTTCTTAGAATAAGAATCAACAGTTTTTGAACACACCTCAGTGGCTACCACAGATGACTCCCTGGTCTCGTTACCTATTCCCTTAAGATGCTGCTGGTTTATTATCTGCAGGACCAAACTGCTACAAAAGCTTCACCTGTGTGCACCTCATTAAGTTATAGTATTCAATTCAGATGACTCTATAGAGACTCCTTTAGATCTCGTTGGGATGCTGTCTTACCTAAGGAAAACAACTGGAAAAAATCATGGAGTAGCAGGTATGTTACCTGCTGCTGCATTTATGGATTTTTCTTAGAAATATTAAAGCCTCAAACATTTTCATCTTTTTCATATATTTCCCATAAAGACATTTCTTCCCCCTACTCTCCACTTTGATTCTTGCTTTAAAGTAAAAAGCTACTTAGAAAGATGTGAGATATAATGCTCTAGCATTCTAGAACTACCAGTGTATGCTCAGGCACCTGACATTTTGCAGCCCCATGGACTGTAGCCCACCAGGCTCCTCTGTCTGTGGGATTTCCCAGGCAAGAATACTGGAGTGAGTTACCATGCCCTCCTCTAAGAGGGATCAGACTAACATCTCCTGCACTGGCAGGCAGATTCTTTACCACTGAGCCATCTGGGAAGCCCAGAACTACCATTANGCCCCATGGACTGTAGCCCACCAGGCTCCTCTGTCTGTGGGATTTCCCAGGCAAGAATACTGGAGTGAGTTACCATGCCCTCCTCTAAGAGGGATCAGACTAACATCTCCTGCACTGGCAGGCAGATTCTTTACCACTGAGCCATCTGGGAAGCCCAGAACTACCATTAGGTGCCTACAAAACAGTAATCAAAAAGTTTATTATTGTAGAAGCAGGCTACCGTATATACAAAAAGTGAAAACTATTACAGCAGTTGTGAAGTTTGTTTTAAAGTGTAAGTAAGCCTTGTGAAGGCTCAGCATAGGACTTTGCTTTAAGGAGTTCTAAGTAGTATGCTCCAGCAGGAAGCCCGATAGAGTTAGGGAATAACTTGTGAGGAATAAGAAGGGCAAATAAAGGACCCAGTGTCATCACTGACTAGCTGACTGTATCAGCAGGGTAGGGCTTCTGCCAAACATGTTATGTTGGCAGCAGTTTAACTCAGTCTTGTAAGGACTAAAAGCAGTGCTTGTGTTTATACGTGTCATTTTGTGAATGGTGTGGAAAAAGTACATAGAGGTTAAGAAAGTGAAGTAATCATAAGAAGTAAAATAGTACCGTGGAAGCAAAGGATTTGGGACTCAAGAAAATGCAAGGGGGTGGGAGTGGCCCCACCTGTGAAGGTGATCGGCTGTTCTAAGTCCCCAGAGAACTGAAGCAGAGGGTGTAGGCTCACATTCCTATCCGAGACCTGTATTAAAGGATTTCCTGAGAGGGGGATTAACTCTGAATGGTTGTTTCAACTTCTATTCCCTAGAAATTTTACGGCAGCCAAACTAGATGACTGGAAGGATCTATTAATGTAGATTGTAATCTGTGAATATGCTTTTTTAAAAAAAATTTTTATGTCTGAGTATACCTAGTTAATGAACAATGCTGTGATAGTTTCAGGTAAACAGCAAAGGGACTCAGCCATGCATATACATATACCCATTCTCCCTTCCTATCCAGGCTGCCACATGGCATTGAGTAGAGGTTTCTGTGCTATACAGTAGGTCCTTGTTGGTTATCCATTTTAAAAGGATAGTGGTATGTAGAGAAATGGCATGAGAAATATATGATCTTGTATGATATCCCTTATATCAGTTCAGTTCAGTCGCTCAGTCGTGTCCGACTCTTTGTGACCCCATGAATTGCAGCACGCCAGGCCTCCCTGTCCATCACCATCTCCCGGAGTTCACTCAGACTCACGTCCATCGAGTCCGTGATGCCATCCAGCCATCTCATCCTCGGTTGTCCCGAATTGAAATAGAAATGATAAAAATGAACTTATTTACAAAACAGAAACAGTCTCACATGTTTAGAGAATGGCAGGAGGGATAGTTAATGAGTTTTGGATGACAAGTATATAAGCCAAGATTTGAACCGTTCTTATAACTGGGACTTTGGGCAAGCCTCTGTCCAGAAAGATGCACTTGGGTGTGCCATGTGCTTAATTTCAGGGAGATAATGGGACCGTCAGTTTAGAATCCTGGCAGAAGGGACAAGAAGAAATTTGCAATATAGTTTGTCTTCCCAGCAGTCAGCCACTTGATAAATATCTTGTAGTGATAAAGAGTGGATGTCTTGCTGGTTTCAGATAGGCAATGAGGGAGAATTTGTTTGTTTTTAATTTTAGGAATTTTAAAACAACACATGCTTGTGGATTTTTAAAATATTTGCTTTAACACAACACTAAATATTGTGAGGGGCAAGGAAAGTTTACAGCAAAGCACATTTGCTCGAGGAGAAGGTTTCCATGGCTCTCCACTAGCTGTTATGTGTTTATATCCTGCAAAACTTTCACTCTGGCTTTTTTCCCAGGAAAGAAATAATCTGCCCTTTCCCATTCTTCTTCTTTTGGCATGTGTGGGTGACTGTGCATCTCTAGAGGGAGGGCACTGGGAGGAAAGCTGCACTCAACGCGCCTTTGCTCCCAGAAGCTCAAGCCAAATGGAGCTATTCTGAATTGGCTGTGTCCTGCTTTCTCAGGGTTATGCCTGGAAGGAGATGGGATTAGAGTGTAATGTGTCCTGGAAACATAAAACTCTTTATTAGCACAAATAAATCAACTGGTTGGCTCAGTAACTTGGGAGTGCTGGTAACATCCATAGTTCATTGCATGTCAATTACCTGGAAAGTATTCAGATGATATCCTGACTTTGGCATAATCTCCCCATCCTCCCTTCGACCCTAGCTACATACATATATGACCCCTGTATATTTGTATGATTGTGGTAATATTGGGGAAGGTGAAAGAATTTCAGTCTTTGTATTTCTCAGATTAATAGAATGATTGCAATGTTGTGGGTAAAATAAATTTGAAACTCATTTAAAATAAAGATATGACTGTATTTCAATAATCTTTGTCTCCCTGTGTTATAAATAGTTCCAGTTATGATGGAAATACAGTTCTGATAATACCTTACTATACTGCTCTGGAGTTACACTACTTTTACGATATATCCTGGTTAAAAGTTATACTTATGTTTTTAAAGTAAAATTTGACGTCTTTAAGGTATTTTCCCCAATAAGGTTTTAATTCTATTTAGAAAGCTTTGATTTTATAAATTTTTTGAGTGTCAAGGTATAATGTATGAGGTACTTAACATTTTTTTAGTAACCCACAAATATTTTGCCAAGTGCTTTACAATTAAAAAGGGCTATTTACGAAGAATAAAAGTTCCATATTGTTACATCTGGAACATCTTCAACATATTGTTGAAGCCTAGCTTGAAGGATTTTGAGCATTACCTTGCTAGCATGTGAAAGGAGCACAGCTGCGTGGTAGTTTGAACGTTCTTTGACATTGCCCTTCCTTGGGACTGAAATGAAAACCGATCTTTTCCAGTCCTGTGCCCATTGCTGAGTTTTCCCAAATTTGCTGGCATATTGGGTGCAGCAGTTTAGCAGCAGCATCTTTTAGGATTTGAAATGGCTGAGCTGGAATTCCATCACCTCCACGAGCTTTATTTGTGGTGATTCTTGTGAAGGTCCACTTGAATTCATACTCCAGGATATCTGGCTCTTGGTGAGTTTTCTGGGTCATTAAGACCTTTTTGTATTCTTGCCACCTCTTCTTAATATCTTCTGCTACAGGATGACTAGGTGTGGTCTATTTTTTTTTTAATGTTGCACATGTTACCAAGAGTTTATGGAATTTATCAGTGGAGTTCTGGCTCCTTGTTCCCGTGCCTTTATAGAATCATTCTGATATAGTGGTATACTTCTCAACAGGCTGTGCTCTCTGGAGGAGAGATATCCTCTCCCATCTGACCATTCTGAGAACAATACCTGGCTGGTTGGTCCAATCTGTGTTAGTGCTGCCCAGCAATTAAGTTTGAATTATTTCATAGCTATACTTTTAATCATACAAAACTCAGTACATGTTTGAAAAATTGCCCTAAGATTTTAAGACCTCAGTGGCATTTTACAATTTATATTGGAAAATAGTTTTCTGTAACCAGATGCCTTGATTTTCTGCATTCCCAGATTACTTCTCTGATGCCACCTTTCAACAGAGAGTATAGCAGCACTCCACTAGCAGAGTATTTCTGAAACCAGAGCAGAGTGGCCTTCAGAGAGGGCTTTCTCGCTCATACTTTTCTTTATAAACCCAAAACAAAATTTGTATTCTGGCTCCTATATCTGCCAAGGAAGTGGTTAGCTCAGCCAGAGCCCAAATGGATCAGGGATGAAAGTTAATGGGATGGGGAGACTTTCTTTACCCCTAGGGCCTGGTGAGAAATAACTAGTGTCATTCTGAATGTGCCACAGATGAAGAAATCCTTGTTACCCTCTTAGGGTACTCATTTAGAAACATCCCATTAAAATTTGCTACATGGTTCAAGCTGACATTTTGAACCCTGTGTGAGAAAGTGGGAAACCCTTGTCATGAATAATGCTATGTAGAGCTGTAGATTAGGACTTCTACCTTTTTATCATGCTTTCAATTCTAATGTGACATTCCATTCTCTGTCACTTCAGTTTTTTTAAAAAATGTTACTTAGAAAGGCGGAGGTCATTTGGAGATGGTGTTGTGGCATGTAAATAAAACTAATAGGCTTTGTTTTTTAAGTTACACTGTTTCTCCCCTTCTTCCTTCACCCTCATTCTGAGACTGACCACTTGCAGATTTTTGGCACAAATAGGATTATAATATGTATCAAAATCAAAAGTAAAATGAAGAAAATACTGAAGTGGTCTCATTTTTAATATTCTTAACATAATGAGTTACAGGTTAAATTGGAAAAAAGTCTACAGTTATTTTAAAATATGCTCATGTGCCTATCTTAATTTTATCTGAATGTATTATGAATAAATAATATGAAAAATTATGAAAAATGCAAGCATTTGGGATGCAGCAAAAATGACTTGAATGTTTGTTTCCTTCAAGCCTGTCAACTTTTAAACCAGGAATCTTAGGTTCAAATCACCGCTGGGGCTGGACAAGCAACTGAAATAATAAATATCTGCTGTTTCATTTAAATAATGGGAATTTTCTTCATTTTTGCAGACATACATGCATTATTTCTGATTGTAAGATAGGATGTTCTGGGCCTATCTTCTGTCGTCTTTTAGGAGTGGGTGCCCCAAAAGAGAAGTAGATATCTCTGCTTTCTGGTGGTGAGGTGAGTGGTGCTCAGTGGGAAAGACGCTGGGCTGCCCTTGGTCAGTTGTGGTTGATTGTTGCCAAGATGGAACATGGGTTGTCTGTGGCTAGATTTTTGCTTTTATCTAGGTTATCTTGGAATTCTCCTGTGCTGTCTTTCAGCCCAAACAGCATAGATTTGCAGGTTGGGTCAGCATGTGGATCCCTAGTTTAAGATCCTGGGTGAGTCGTTAGACAGGTGGCTGTCTTGATCTTTTCTTTACATTTATGTCCTGTTGTTGTTCAGTCACTAAATCGTGTCCTGCTCTTTGCGACCCCCTGGGCTGCAGCACGCCACGCTTCCCTGTTCTTCACTATCTCCTGGAGTTTCCTCAAACTCATGTCCACTGAGTCGATGTCTAGTTTAAAATAAAACTGGCATCCCTATTCCTGCCCTGCAAATAGATTCATCTGTACCTTTACTCTAGGCTCCGCATATGTGCCTTAATGTATGATATTTGTTTTTCTTTTTTATGACTTGCTTCATTCTGTATGATAAGAGAAGCTGACATAGGGAACGGACAAGTGGACACGTGGAGGGCGGATGGGATGAATTGGGAGAATGGGATTGACATATATGATAGCATGTGTAGAATATTTGATAGCTAGTGGGACTTGCTGTATAGCACAGGGAACTCATCTCGGTGCCCTGTGATAAGCTTGAGGGGTGGGGAAAGGA
>SJYX01010057.1:0-63218 GCA_006410675.1 Oreotragus oreotragus | reverse complement strand
GACCCCATGGACTGCAGCACACCAGGCTTCCCTGACCATCACCAACTCCTGGAGCTTGTTCAAACTCACGTCCATTGAGTCAGTGATGCCATCCAGCCATCTCATCCTCGGTCGTCCCCTTCTCCTCCTGCCCCCAATCCCTCCCAGCATCAGAGTCTTTTCCAATGAGTCAACTCTTCGCATGAGGTGGCCAAAGTACTGGAGTTTCAGCTTTAGCATCATTCCTTCCAAAGAAATCCCAGGGCTGATCTCCTTCAGAATGGACTGGTTGGATCTCCTTGCAGTCCAAGGGACTCTCAAGAGCCTTCTCCAGCACCACAGCTCAAAAGCATCATTAAAGTCATTGAATTAATGTGAGTAACATGTTGAAAGCGTTCTGAGCTGCCTTTAGAGACTGTGATCACTATTGCGATGAAGATGATGACACTGCCTGAAACTCTGGGTCAGCGAGCTATCCTTGGAAAATTCCTTTGGTTTAGGGAGTCTTTTCTAATCAACTTCTTTTAGAATGCTGGTGCTTAGGAGTAAGTTATCGACTTATTAAAATTCCTACTGTGACTTTTCAGAGGATCCCTTGCATTTAAGGGAACCATAGATACTAGACTGTTTTGACATGAGAATATACTTAGGAAATGAATAACAGGCAAAGGGATGGAGAGACTTAAACCCCTTTAGTTTTATCTGGGTGGGGAAGGCAGTGGCACCCCACCCCAGTACTCTTGCCTGGAAAATCCAATGGACGGAGGAGCCTGGTGGGCTGCAGTCCATGGGGTCGCTAACAGTCGGACAGACTGAGCGACTTCACTTTCACTTTTCTCTTTCATGCATTGGAGAAGGAAATGGCAACCCACTCCAGTATTCTTGCCTGGAGAATCCCGGGGATGGAGGAGCCTGGTGGGCTGCCGTCTATGGGGTCACACAGAGTCGGACACGACTGAAGTGACTTAGCAGCAGCAGCAGCAGCAGTTTTATCTGGGAGTGTCTAGTGTTGCAGTCTTTAGATTCGCATCTGTTTAACTCCTAACCGGCTGCTTAATGCTGTTGGGGGGATGTATTTTTCTTTCTTGATTGTACTTCTAAAAAAAAAAGTGTTCATTTGGTAGTTAGGCAATAAATATTTTCCCAAATAAATGACTCTCTTTTCCTCATCCCTTCTTCTGATCACCTCTGTATTAGGTGGTTGGTTTTTCTTGCTCAGTACTTCTTGCCGAGATGTTTTCTGCCCTGAATCCATCATCAGGGTTCCACCTGTGTCTTCTCCGTCACCTCCTCGTATTCCATTTGAACAGAGAGCTGACTATCGGTTTTGCGGCTGTTCAGCAGGGTTGCAGGCTGAGAGTGGAGGAGGTCACCCTTTGGATATGACTCAGCTTTCTAAACGAGTGCGTCCAGTACCCTCACTGCGTGACCACGGCTGAGCTCATGTCTCCAAGTTCTCCGTGAGAGCTGAGAAATGGCCACGGCAGAATTAATTGGCAGGCGTTTCATCATCGGCTCTTGGTGGCTGACTGTAGGACTGTCCTTTTCTAATTCACTTCTTCTTTTGTGAAAGTACAAAATGTCTGGAGTGTATCTCAAGTATGGCAGCTGTTAGTAGTCTCAAACTGTTGTTTACAGCTCTTCTCATCACAGGATGAGTGACCTGACAAAAACAAGAGTGAAAGGGCATTTCATGTAGGAACCAGTGTGTTCTAAGCTGACTCATTGGTGGGGAGGAATAAGCCAGCATTCCTGATTGTAGTAGTGTTGTTTTATCTCCATGTTAAGTGCAAGCTTAGAATGACCACCAGAATGCATTTATTTCTCAGCCATGTGAGCCAGTCTTAGGACCCCATCAAGCATGACCTACAAAAGCAATCTGTCTACCTCAAAAGTTTGTATTTTTGTCATTTGTTATACTTAAAGTATGAATGACTTGACAACATTTCATTTCCAAGAGATGATATTTTTGAAAGATTCTGTATATAATCGTATTCCAGTTTCCTTCATTTGTTCTGTTCTGTGCTGCCATTTCCCCAATTTGCAGATCTCATTCTTGGTAAAGATGGCTTATTTGCTTGTTTAACTCCAAACTATAAGTAGAATCTCTTTATTTTTAAGACTTTAATGACCAGTCTTGTCTAAGCCCTCCCTCTACTTAGTGTCATTACCTCTGCTCTTTCATGACAGTCTCCACTTGCTCTCATTTCCCCCCAGTACTAGCTAACAGACTAAGCATTTCTGGAAGCAGATATATTTGCTAATTCTCTACAAATTGATTCTGGTGAGTGAAAGAGAGAGTACCAGAAGGAAGCAGTGAGCTCTCATATCACATGGCCTAGCACCAGATGTACTTTAAGCCCCTGGGCATACCTGCAAGAGTTTGTATGGTTGATTGAACTTTATTTTCACGTTTGAAGTCCTCTAATACTTACTAATTTACTGTGGAAGAATGATTACTATCATACTGAAGGCTTCTAGAACCCTCCTAGTTTCTGTAATCTCTTTGAACCTTTAAACAGATGTACTTTTTTCATGTCTCCCACCTGCTGACCTCCATTTCTCTCTTTATTCTTCAGATTTTGAATAAGTAGCTTAAGATCAGCCAGCTGTAATATTTTGACTTAGAGTTGTACCAGTTGTATCCATTGACTCTGTGTCAAGTATGTGGAGAAGAGAAAGGTCCCCTAAGTGGTTAGTAATTTTGATTAAAAAACAAACTTTTTAAAATAAAAAATCTGGGCAGGGTAAGAGGCAAAGAAGTGTAAAAACGTGGACAGAAAAGACTCTCAGCAGTGGGCAACTGTTCAGAAATAATAGTGTTGCATTAGGATAGTCCAAGGTACTTTTGAATAAAAGCCCCAAATAATTTATTGCAGCCAAATTTTATTTCTTGATATTCTAGATATTTGGGCTTCCCCTGTGGCTCCAGTACTCTCGCCTGGAAAATCCATGGACGGAGGGGCCTGGTGGGCCGCAGTCCATGGGGTCGCTAGGAGTCGGACACGACTGAGCAACTTCACTTTCGCTTTTCACTTTCATCCATTGGAGCAGGAAATGGCAACTCACTCCAGTGTTCTTGCCTGGAGAATCCCAGTGATGGGGGAGCCTGGTGGGCTGCCATCTATGGGGTTGCACAGAGTCGGACACGACTGAAGCGACTTAGCAGCAGCAGCAGTGGCTCAGTGGTAGAGAACATGCCTTCCAATGCAGGAGACTTGGGCTTGATCCCCGGGTCAGGAAGATCCCCCGGAGAAGGAAATGGCAATCCACTCTAGTATTCTTGCTTGGGAAATCCCATTGTCAGAGGACCCTTGTGGCCTATAGTCCATGGGGTCACAAAAGAGTTGGACATGACTTAGCA
This sequence comes from Oreotragus oreotragus, assembly GCA_006410675.1. Lineage (NCBI taxonomy): Eukaryota > Metazoa > Chordata > Mammalia > Artiodactyla > Bovidae > Oreotragus > Oreotragus oreotragus. The sequence goes on along the minus strand of SJYX01010057.1, from coordinate 59,875 downwards.
ACTAAAAAACAACAAAAGGATGGCTGGACAATGGCTCTGGGTTTCCCTTTGACAAGGAACCAGCTCTTAGTTGAAACTATAATATTGAAAGAAAAAATGCTGTCAGCTATGTGAGTTATCAGGAACACTTCTATCACCCACAAAATTCTCTCATGTTCCATAAAATTTAAAAATTTTATGTAAACCATACATGTTTTTTCTTTGATTTACAAAGTTGTTAGTTTCAGGTATATAGCAAAGTTATTCACTTATATATTGCGTTGCCCAAAGAGTTCATTTAGATTTTTCTGTAAGATGTTTTGGAAACACCCCAACTCTTTTACTAAACCAATATATAAAAAAATACTCCATTTTTACTTTCTTTTCCATTATAGATTATTACAAGATCCTGAGTATAGTTCCTTGTGCTATACAATAGGTCTCCTTGTTATCTACTTTATATATAGCGGTGTTCATACATGTTTTTCCTTATTATAGTCTTTCTCTAAGCATATTTTTGAGATTTATTCTTATCCTGTGCATTAGTAGAACATTGCACAAAATAAGAATAAATCTCAAAAATACGCTTAGAGAAAGACTATAATAAGGAAAAACATGTATGAACACTGCTGTATGGACGGGGGAGCCTGTGGGCTGCCGACTATGGGGTCGCACAGAGTTGGACACAACTGAAGTGACTTAGCAACAGCAGTAGAACGTTGCTTATTTTAGGTAGTATTCCACTGTATGATTATACCACAGTATAGTAGTGTGCTCATATATTCTCCTGCTCCATATCTGGGCTGTTTCTAGTTTTCAGCTATAATGATTCAGGTCCCTATGAACATTACTGTACAAGACTTTTTGGAGATATATTTTTATTTCTCTTTGCTAATGCGTATAAGTAGATGTGTAGGGTCATTGGGTAATTCTGTCTTGAACTTTTCAAGAAACTACCAAGAAGTTTTCCAAGGGTGGAACCATTTTACACACCCAATAGCAGTGAGAATTCTGATGCTCCACACCCTCTCTGACATTTGTTGCTGTCAGTTGTCTTTTAAAAATTTTAGTGGCTGTATTGTGAAATGTCACTCAGGAGCGATGGCTTTTAGAACTCTTCTGTTTTTATCCCAGTTATTGCTTACAAGTAATCTTAAAGGATTCCCTGCAAATAGTCTTACCTAATAGCAGGTTAAGGAAGAAGATCTTGGATTGCTTTCTTCCTCAACAGATAAGCAAAGGGTAGAAAGCAGGTTCGGGAGCTTCAGGTTTTACAGTGAGAAATCCAGTAGTTCAGCATTAGGGCACCCTAGGCACCCTGGACAGATCTAGATTCCTTAGTATTGTTAGGGTACTATCTGATGCAGGTTCTGATTCTAAAAGCCCTTCTCAGCAGCTCTCTTCAGAAGAGAGCTTCTCAGCATTTCTCTGGATATATGTCCAGGAGTGGGATGGCAGGGTTATATGGTAGCTGTATTTTTTTTTTTTTAGGAGTCTCCTTACTGCTCTCCATAGTGGATAGGAGCTGATTTTGCTGCAGACACTTTGCAGACCAGAAGGGAGTAGCATTGATATTTTCAAAGTGCTGGAAAGGAAAAACCTGCAACTGAGGTTATTCTACCCAGAAAGATGATCATTTAGAATCAAAGGAGAGACGAAGAACTTCACAGACAAACAAAAGCTAAAAGTTCATTGCTTCCAAACCTACCCTAGAGGAAATGTTGAAGGGTCTTCTGTAACTGGAAAAGAAGAATCGATAGAAAAGGGTAAATCCCATTAGAAAATGGCAGTACTTAGTAAGGACTGAGTATCAACCACTTAAATATCTCAGTATGAAGATTTAGGCAAAAAATTGTAAAACAACTGTAACTCTATTAACAAGTGATAAACAAGAAGATGTGAAATATAACATCAAAAGGACAAATTGTGGGGAAGGGAAGCAAAAATTATAGATCTTTTAGAATGTGTTTGAACTTAAATGATGATCTATTTCTACCTGTTTTAAATGGGTATATATATATGAGCCTTATAGTAGCCACAAATCAAACACCTACAACGTTTAGTGATGGCCCAGGCTGGGACCCTGTGAATTCTGAGCAGGAGGCCTTCAGCCTAGACTTAAATTTGTAACTTGTAATACTGGACAACTTGACCTGCCTCTCACTTTCCCATCTCCCCAGTGCCATGCATGTGATGCTCTCTGACTTGAAAGACCTGACTCAACATATCTGTCAATGGAAATTCTGTATGTCCTTCAAAAGCCACTCAAGCTCCACTTCTTTCCCAAAGGCAGCATCACTTCATTGTATCTGAAGTGATCGCTCTCCCCTACATTCCCAGAACACTTACATAGTCCTTGTATGGCATTCTCTATTAAGTACTTACAGCCCCTTAATTTCACAGACAGCTACATATGACTCATTCCCTTGGTTAATCAGAAGTTTGAGATAAAAATAGCTCACTTTTTTCAGCCTTTCTGCATTCCAGTTGTTAGGCTAAACACAGCATATGGATTATTTATTTTGGGATTAGATTATATTATTTAATGACATTTTGATAACTAATTATTTGATAACTAATCTGTTACTTATATGATATACCATGTTATTTGTAATATATATTTGTAACACTTCTATATCAATATACAGATGGCAAAATAGTCACAGAGGCTAAGTAAGTTGTCCAGGATGTTTTGGCAGTGGCCTGTCCAGTGTTTGAATTTAGACTGTCCAACTCTTCAACCTTAAACACTATACTGGGCTTTATCCTTATGTTCTACAAAGACTGTTGCATATAGTAGAATATCAATCAATGTTTGTATTAGTGTTAGAACTTATTTAATGTATAATGAGCTAGTGGGTAGAAAATCTATAGTTTAAAATTGAAATGTAAATTCTCTTGAAGTAAGCAAATATCGATACCTCAGTTTGATATTCTCAGTAACTTTTCATTTGCTTTGACAATCTTTTCAGAAATGATAGACTATAAATTTCATCCTGAGTTCTGATTGTTTTTTGTTGTCATATATTAATAGTTTGTAGCTGTATGTTAGATGTTAATTTTGTTTTATAGAAACATAATTCTTAAAAGTTATAGATCTATAGAAAGTTTTGAAGAAAGCACACAGGTCTTTGTATACCACTCATGCAGTTACTTTCATTGGTAGAATCTTAACTGTCTATAGTACAGTATCAGAACCAGGAAGTTGGCATCGCTATAAAGTATGTGTTTAGGTCTGTTGTTGAATCACATGTGTAGATATATGTAGTTGATATTACAATCAAGAAACAGAGTTATGCTGTTACCACAAAAATCTCCCTCATGAATCCCTTTACAGTTATAACTCATACCCCCATGCCACCACCCTACCCCGTCCTTACCTTTTTCTGTACAACAGTAATCTTTTCTCCCTTTCTATGGTTTTGTCATTTCAGGAATTTTGTATGAATGAATTCAGACAGTGGGCGACCTTTTGAGATTGGCTCTTTTGTTCTCTCAGCACAATGACTTTGAGATCACTTAAGATGTTGCATATATCAATTGCTCATTCCTTCTTACTTCTGTGCAGTATTTCATGGTATGATGAGTATACTTTAATACATTTAACCATTCATCTATTATAGGCTATTCTGGCTGTTCTCAGTTTTTAATTGTTACAAATAAAGCTGGTATGAACAATCATGTACAGGTTTTGTGTGGACAACTGACAAAGTTTTCGTTTCTATGGCAATAATGTCCAGGATTGTCATTGCTGGACTGTATGTTAAGTGTGCATTTAGTTTTTAAACTATCAAGCTGTTGGAGTGGTTTTACTCTCCTTCCAGCAGTGTATAGAAGATCCAGTGTCTCTGCATCCTCACCAGCATTTGGTGTTATCAATATTGTTTGTCTTGGACGTTGTATAAGTATGCGTATGTGTGCTATCTCCTGTGGACTTAATTTGCATTTCTGTAAAGAACAGGAGAAGGCAGTGGCCCCCCACTCCAGTACTCTTGCCTGGAAAACCCCATGGGTGGAGGAGCCTGGTAGGCTGCAGTCCATGGGGTCGCTAAGAGTCGGACATGACTGAGCGACTTCACTTTCACTTTTCACTTTCATGCATTGGAGAAGGAAATGGCAACCCACTCCAGTGTTCTTGCCTGGAGAATCCCAGGGACGGGGGAGCCTGGTGGGCTGCTGTCTGTGGGGTCGCGCAGAGTCGGACATGACTGACGTGACTTAGCAGCAGCAGCAAAGACTTGTGATATAGTATGTCTTTTCATATGCTGATTTGCCTTCAGTAAAATGTTTCTTCATGTCCTTACCCATTCTCTAGTTGGATTTTTTTTTTAACCATTGCATTTTGAGAATTCTTTATATATTCTAGATATAAGTCCTTTGTTAAGTAGACAATTTGCAGGCATTTTCTTCTTGTCTGAACTTGTTTTTGTCATCATTTTTAAGATAGAGTTGAATCCTTTGCCAGGGCCATAATCATGGATTCAAAAAATAAAAATAAAGAATGATGCCAGGACTATGTGTGGGTTAAATCACTTCAGTCGTCTCTGACTCTTGGCAACCCTATAGTCTGTCCATGGGGCTCTTCTGTCCATGGGATTCTCCGGGCAAGAATACTGGAGCGGGTTGCCGTACCTTTCCACAGGGGATCTTCCTGATCCAGGGATCGAACCCACATGTATTCTGTCTCCTGCATTGGCAGGCGGGCTCTTTACCGCTAGCACCACCTGGGAAGCCCTGCATGCCCTCTACTCGTCAGAAACTCCTGGACAGCTGTGTCAGAGGAGAGCATGCTATCTACTGAAGTGCAGGGACCAGTTGAGTTCCATCAGAGTCAAGCTAGAGAGGACTAGGTACCCATTCATTCAGAGAAGGTTACTATGACTGTGCAATAGAAAGCCACCACCAGCCCTTGCCAGCTTGAGAGGCTGTTGTTGACTTAGTACACTGTCTCTTGACAAATAGGTAACCAAGGTAATAAATAAGAGATGACATGGGTATCAGCTGATTTCAGACATCTCTCGCCTGCCTTAGCTTTGTTCCTTCCAAGTAATTAAATCCTTCTGTCTAATTAAAGCAATACATTGCTATTAGTTCTAAGCATGTTTATAACACGTGCCTTAAAGTGACATATGCAGTAGACTTATCCAACCTTTGTTTTGAATGGGTTATCTTACAGATTTTGAGCTTTTATTAAATTTGAACTCCCACGTTGTATAAGTACTTTTTGCGTGTAGCATAATATGAAAATTTCCCTTTTGTAGGAGGACACGAGGATTCACTGATAGTGCTATCTTATTTTATTTTCCATGCATTTTGGTTGCTGAGAGTATAAATATGCTTACAATTATAAAATTTCATTGAAATTGGTTCAATTAGATATGGAGAAAAAGCTATTTTTAATTATCATGGAGTGCAAAATTGTAGTTTTCTTTATGTGAGATAAATGGCAGCTTTAATATTTTTGGCATAGAGACTTGATAGTCCATCTCAGGGAAAATTAAAGTCTGAAAAAAACTGACTTTACCTTTATAAAACTAATTTGGGGAGTGAACAACTAGAAGTAGTGACGTCCACAGGTAGACAATTTCGGTGAGTTCAGGTAAGTGGGCAGCAGAGTTCTGAGGAGCCCTCCTGTGCCTACAGAGGAAATTGGCACCATATTGCATGTTTGGCTGATCAGTTTAGGCGTGCATTCCTGGCCGTCCTCTTTATTCTTATTTTTTCTGTGAGTCTACTTAAAAACACTGTAACTTTGATTCCACATTCAGTTGCTAGTGCTGTGGCAGACGTTTCCAGGAGCAATGTTTGATATTGCTGTTAGAAGTACTCCTGAAGTGGACATGGTAATTTTATTTGGATACAGGTAAAAGATGTATATGATTTACAGATTTGTTCTTTACATATGAGAAAAATAAACTCAAAAGGAAAACATACCTGTTAGCAACATGAAGCTATTAAAAAAGATGTAAAAGTCTAGAGTAAATATCCTCTTTTCCTTCTCTGTATTTTTGGATTCTTAAAAGTAATTCTCTTCTCTCAAAGTTTAGTAAATCCAACTAAACTTTATGAAAATGAGGGCCTTCCCTGGTGGGCCAGTGGCTGAGACTTGGTGCGCCCAGTGCAGGGAGCCTGGGTTTGACCCCTGGTCAGGGAACAAGATCCCACATGGCACACTTAAAAAAAACAAAAAAAAGAAAAAGAAACAGAACCCACATGCCACGACTAAGACCTGTTGGAGCCAAATAAATAAATTGGGGGAAAAACCCCTTTTCTGTAATAATGAGGTAAAATTTATGTGCATATTTTGCTGCCTCACTTTCTCTCACTCCCATTTTAGGGTAATAAGATTTCCCCCCAACATTTGCTGATGAAATTATCAAAAGTAGAGCAAAGTTAAAGGAATTTTACAAGAACATCGATATACCTAGCATCTAGAGTCCATCTATTAAATACCTAGCATATGTTGATGTGTTTCAAAGTAAATTGCATATGTTTAATATGCAAATCACTGAGTTCAATACTTTTTGTTTTGTTTTCAGTATTTATATATTTATTTAAAGTTTAGTGATAGAATTCACAAATCTTAAGCATACATTAGCTGAGATATGACAAGAGTTTACACCATTTTAACTCAAACTTACCAAGATGCAGAATAGTTCTATCACTATTTAAAGATTGTGCAATAGCACCTCATTTAAAACTATAGTGTCTCTTACTCAGTTATCTCTTGCCAGCAGTTTTGGAAACTTTGCTATTCATAAATTTTATAATCTCGATGTTTATGTATATGTCTAACTTGTCTGCCTTGAGCAAAATTTTTGGACTTTAAATATCAACCCTTCCTCTGAAGCCCAAGTGACATTGCAATGTGCTCTACCTCCCTCCTTCCTTCACCTTAGGATCATCTTAGGAAATGCCCTAGCTAAGTGTCTATAGTATTAATAGACTTGGACTTAAATTCCAGTCTTTTTTTTTTTTTTTTTACTTTATAGAGAAATTTAGTTCCATTTTTAGCCTGTGGAACAGGTTCTGTTGGGACTGTTGTTAATGTTGGTGAACAAGTAGGATTAGTAAATATATTTACAAAAATTTAATATACCCTTAAGAATGATGCATAAATGTATAATCTTAGGAAGGTCAGGAAAACAGCTTTTTAAAAAACGGTTTTGAAGTCTTTCTTCTGATTCTTGTCTATGAAGAGCCATTCAATTAGCATTCTTAAGTTAACTGCACATAAGCATGTAGCAACTATATTCAAAACTGATCACAGTTCAGTTTTGACCGTCTGACTTTCAAAGTTAGGGAAAGTTAATCTGTCTTTAATGCCATCATATTTTTGATTCATCTTTATATAACTAAAATCTTTCCAGTGTATCTTTTAAGGCTGCTAAAATCATCTGATGGGCTTCCCTTTTAGCTCAGATGGTAAAGAATCCGCTTGCAATGCAGGAGACCTGGATTCGATCTCTGTGTTGGGAAGATCTCCTAGAGAAGGGGAAGGCTAACCACTCCAGTATTCTGGCCTAGAGAATTCTGTAGACTATATAGTCCATGAAGTTGGAAAGAGTTGGACATGACTAAGCGACTTTCACTTTCACGATCATCTAACTACTCAGGAGATTGTCTTGGAACCCTGTTCTTTAGAACTTTGAATGTGCATTGGTGATGTTATCTGTGGATGGGAAATTAATATATTGACATCGGACTGGACAAATTTATGTGGAGGAAGTTGTTTTGTGATTGTTTTTAAAAAAAAACTTTTTTTTTTGCTTAGTTGCTAAGTCGGGTCTGACACTTGCGACACCATGGACTGTAGCCCACCAGGCTCCTCTGTCCATAGAATTCTCCAGGAAAGAGTATTGGAGTGGGTTGTCATTTTTTTCTCCAGGGGATCTTCCTGGAGAAAAAAACCAGGAACCCATGGAGAAACTTCCAGGAGAAAAAAATGCAGGAACCCTTGTCTCCTGCATTGCAGGCAGTCCCCTGATATTGCAGGGGATTCTTTACTGCTGAGCCACCAGGGAAACCCCTTGTTTGTTTAGTAGGAAAAAAACATGCATCCTGTGTTGTGTACCAGTTGCAGAATATATATGATAGGGTGGTCAGGTATTTGCCTAACAGTACATATACTTTGAAGATGGATGATAATAATTGGTAAATATCTGTATACAGTTCCAATAGGAACTGTATTCTCGTTGTCTGAACTTGTTTTGGAAAGACCTCATGAAGTTGGATAGCCTCCAAAGCTTTCAGAGAGCAAAAGAGATGATCAAACTTATAGTTGCTCAGAGAGAAGCAAGGAGAAAAGAATAGAATAATGACTTTGAAATCCTCAAGAAAACCTCAAGTGGAGAGATGGTGTCCTTTGATACGTCTGTGAATCAGAGCAGCAACAAAATTAGCTTCCTGGGAATTAGAAAGTTTCCCTCTGCCTGCTCTGTTTTACATGTTTATGTCTCATGCTCCTGCAAAGTGATTGGCTTTTCTGTTTGTATGAACTCNCCTACACCACTGCCACCCTCCCACTAGAGTCTTTTGCTGAGGCAGGAACCAGAGACGTGGGGAGTCCTGTAGCTGGGGGTGGTCTAGAGGCCCCTTTCACAGGGTTGGTCTCTTCGGGGAACAGCTTGGTTAAGGAGATCGCCCAGCCCTGCTGTTAGTCTGGCAGGTCAGTTACCCTCCCGGGGGTCCGCCCCTCCCCTGTATCGCAGCCCGAGAGAGATCTGTTCAAGAGATGTCTCGAGCCAGCCGAAGAAGGAGTGCAGCGGGGTGGGGACACTCACCCCCGGGCCCGCGCAGGGCTCGCCTTGCCCGGCCATCGGGCGTCGTCCGTCTGTTGGTCGTCTGTCGGGCTGTCGGGGTCCGAGGACGGCTTGCTCGGCCGCGTTCCGGCCGGGGGAAGGGGCGGGGATTCGAGCTCTCGGATTGCGAGGCCGGGGGCAAGGTCCGGCCGGGCGGTGGGGGTGGGGCGCGGAGGGGTGAAGCGAGGCGAGGTGGCGAGGCCCTCAGGGCGGCCACCCAGGGCAGCGAGGGCGGGGGTCCCGGAGCCCCAGAAAGTGCGGTGATGTCTGCATATAATCCCCTTTCCCCCGGCGCAAGTGTCACCCCGAACTTCCCGAATACTGTGGGTCAGCAATTCCAGGAATTTATCTAGATAAACGAACCCAACAGGTGTGCACAAGTCCAGCGACCGACGGAATGGGGGATGGGAGGACCCCGGGTTAACTTTGGAGCCGCAGCCCCCTCACCTGTGGGACCGACCCTATCTGCCTCTAGGATGGTGGGAAGACTTTTAAGATTACTAATAAAACGTCTAGCAGAGTGTTTGGCACACTAAATGTTCAATCAGAGTTAACTTTTATTAGCATTCGTAGTATTATTTCATCCCTAGGTTACTGAGCAGTGGTTCAAAGTGCCATTGAAGAAATAGGTTTAATACGTTAAAATGGTTACTGAATGCTAAGCGAGAAAAAAAAAAAGATTATAATACAAAATAGTTTACGACATATGTGCAAAGAAAAAAAGTAGTATATGCTTAAGTTAGGAAAAGTGGGGAATGAATTCAAGTCATTTACCTTTTTTTTCTGGGTCTTAAAGTAATGTGTGTCCCAAGCCAAGCCTTCTTTTGGGAAATGACTTTATGTAACATATATGCATAGACAACACGATGGAAATGCACTAAAGCAGTGGTCATGGAACTCCTAATTTTCTTTTCTTTTTCCTTGCTTTCCTTTTTCTATTTTCTTTCCTTCTGCAATGACCATGTATTCCTTTTCAAGACAGGAATAAAAGAATGAGCTTTTTCAGACAGACAAGAACAGGAGCTCAGTTTGAGTGAAGAATTCAAATCCTTTGCACTGTCCAGGCTGCGTTGTTACTTTGGTGTCTTCTTTTTCTCTCCTTTTTCAGGGCCTCTACAGCAGGGACTCCCTGGTCTTTTCTCCCCTTTCTTTCCTGAGATTCCCCAACCCTCTTCTGGGGCCTCAGCAGTATGCTTTCAGCTGTCTTCCTGTTTGGGTCTTCTGGAAGAGCAGGGATGTAAAAACTCAAGGATTTTTCTTGAAGCTGAGTGTGGCAGGTCTGGTGTTTACATTCTGATTATCTGTGTTTGTTTGAGGTGGTTTTGGTGAAGGCTGATGGAAATTATCGGGAGGCTTGAGGACCCCTCCCCCCCAATCCCCAGTGCAACTGGACATGGTCTTAGAGCTTTATTTCTTTGTGTATATGAAGATAAATGTGAGGGAAATGATTAAAGTTTGAGGGGGGATGGTCAGATAGGCAGAAAGCACACAAGAGGAAATCAACCAGGTAAGCCAAGAACCGAACTCAAATATCCCAGAGCCTACTTTCCAGCTCTCTGAACCGCACATGGCTGAGTGCTGAGCTCTGGTGGTGGTGCTTTAGTTGTTAAGTCATGTCTGACTATTGCAACCCCATGGATCATAGCCCATCAGGCTCCTCTGTCCATGGGATTTCCCTGGCAAGAATACTGGAGTGGGTTGCCATTTCCTTCTCCAGGGAATCTTTCTGAGCCAAGGATAGAACCCAGGTCTCCTGCACTGCAGGCAGATACTTTACTGGCTGAACCACCAANTCAGGCTCCTCTGTCCATGGGATTTCCCTGGCAAGAATACTGGAGTGGGTTGCCATTTCCTTCTCCAGGGAATCTTTCTGAGCCAAGGATAGAACCCAGGTCTCCTGCACTGCAGGCAGATACTTTACTGGCTGAACCACCAAGGAAGCCCCCAACCCTAGATAAGTCCCCTTACCTCTCTGGGCCTCGGTTTCCTGTCTGTAAAATAAGATGATTCCATAGGCCAAGCACTTCCTAAATGATGACTTTCAATTCCCTGGTATTTGCTAAGACAAACCAGGGATTTATGTTAGGAAACAAATGAAAACACCTGTTTTAATTGTAATGGTAAATAATGAACCTCTAAAAATAAAACAATTACTTAAATGGTTTCTCTTTATAATCAGTGAGTTGAGAGTCTCACTGTATTTGGAATGAGAATGAAGAGTGAGAGAAACCAGATGCTCATGGCTGAGCTCCTCTAGTGGATGTATCCTTCCATTGTCGCCACTGTGTAGTTTAGTGATTCATAGTTGCATAGTGCTTGAGTCTTAACCACAGTGGCAAATTCCAGTGGGAAATCTCTTTACTTCATCATTTAGGAGCAAGGTATAAAAAACTATCAAAATAAAAGCACTTGATTTTCTTGAGTGAAATGGAAGAATTTCAAACATCTGATCAGAAGGGCAGTTTTTGTATATTTTGATAGGGTGACTTGTAGTTTATCTTCATTATGGTATACATTCAGTCTTGAGACAAAACATAACATGCTGATTTTTGAGCTGATTTTCAAACTGATGCTTTCAGATGATTTTCATGCATCGCCTCACAGAGCTAGTTCAAAATAAATCAAACTGCATGCATCTTTTGCTTCCTGGGAGAAAACCCTCAAAGTTTGTTTTTATAAAAATGTTACTAGAGGTGGGATTAAATACAATTTAAATATTTTTTTAAATATTATGCTGAACTTAAACGACATGTTTTGCTTTAAGAAAAGCCAATTGATCATTTATCATGGAAAGTTACACCAGTCGACATAAATCCCTAAAAGGGGTTTGAGATTATACATCACTTGTGAAATTTACGGGTCAAATAGATTCGGGAAATTTGTTGGATACTTCGATCCATAGTCTCTCGTCATTTCCAGTTTAAGTGCTATTGAATTCCAAAGTAGGGGATTTGGAATTCCAAATTCCTATTTCCAAACTAGGAAACTACGAAATTCAGTTTTGCAGTTTATGCCTGTACATTCGCACCTTGCAACTATACCTGCCAGATGGTGCGCGGAGTCCTCCAGGCCTCCAGAGGGCACCAATAGTCTCCTTTCATTGCTGAGCTTGTACCATAGTTATTTGGTCTGGGGGGGGCTTAGCCGTGGGGGCGGGACGCGCATGCGCGGTCGCGGCGGGGGCGGGGACAGGGCTGTCAGTTGCCATCCGAGGAGGAAGCCGTCGGCAGCGTGCGGAGTGAGGGGCGGGACCCGGAGGCTTGCGGAGGTTCAGGCTGCAGAGGCCGGGCCATGCGGGGGCGCCGGGGTATGGGGCCACCTGAGCCGGCGGTGGTGGCCGCCACCGTTCTACTGTTGCTGAGCGGGGTAGAGCCGGCGTGCGGCTCCGAGGACATCGTGGTGGGTTGCGGGGGCTTCGTCAAGTCGGACGTGGAGATCAACTACTCGCTCATTGAGGTGAGTGCCCGCCCCGCGGCCCGGAGCTCGGTGTGTGACCCGGGGCCAGGCGCACAGCCTCGCTGAGCTGCGGTGGCCTCGCCTCCCAGCGGTTGCCACTAGCCCTCCCCGCAACTCCCCGCATTCTGGGAACCCATTCCTCTTGAGAGGCGCTGCTTTCTGCGGGCTCTCTGCTGTTCTCCCCAGTAGCGCTGGAGTGGGAGTTCTTATCTTGGAGTCAGCTACGAGGTGGGGTGGGGGGCGGAGCTCTGAAGGTGTGTGCATATGGGTGTGAAGGACGTTTTTGGTGACGATGATAATGGTTTATAACTTTTGTCAGGTCACACAAAACTAAGGATCCTCCAGATCGAGACCCCAGATACTTAAGAAGGCAAACTCCAGATCTCGACAATGCAGGCCGAGATCTCTTAAAACCCACTCTCAGCAGAACGCAGACCCCAGATCCTCAAACCCCCAGGAACCCAGACCTTCTGAAACTCAGATTTCCTGAAACCGATATTCCAGAACCTAGAGATCGCAAGTCTTAACCCCCCACAGCACTGAGTTACCCGCAAATTGTAATCGACCATTCCTCCTACCCTCTGGGAAGCTTTAAAAGAGCATGAATTCTCATCCCAGAGATCATGACCCAGTTACTGTCTCTTGGCATCTCTGGGGCTGGGAAACTATTTTTAATCTCCCTGGTTCCCCCATTGGGACCCCTTTCCTCCGATAATGAAGAGTTGTCAGCACTCTGATCGCTAGGTAGTTATGGAATTACACAAGAGATTTCTGCAGAAGTCTTTTTATTAAGTTGCAAAGCTCTCTACAGTCAGATGGTTATTAGCTCAGTGGAATTGTGACCTAGAAAGCTTTTGTGAAGAGGAAGGGAGATAGATGGAGGTGGGCATAGAAAATCACTTGCAGGACAGATAGGAAGGGACCCCAGGGAGGGCTGGCCTCTATTTTAGGAGGGTAGTTACTGATGATGAGTCAAAAGAAGGGAATTAGAAAAGAAAGATGCTGGGAGATGCCAAAGAGAAGGGACTGGGGACCAAGACCCCAAAGGCATTCTGCCTGAGTAGCTAGAGGGCTATGGTGAAGAGCTGAACCAGTGTGTTCCTACAAAGCAGATTCCTGAGAATTTGGGGGAGGAATCAGAAGTAGAATCTACAGCTGTTTGACTTAGCCTTGCTCCAAGTCCCAATTTTTGTTCCTGTAGCATGGTACAGATACTTAAGAAGGCAAACTCCAGATCCCCACAATGCAGGCCCGAGATCTCTTAAAACCCACTCTCAGCAGAACGCAGACCCCAGATCCTCAAACCCCCAGGAACCCAGACCTTCTGAAACTCAGATTTCCTGAAACCGATATTCCAGAACCTAGAGACTGCAAGTCTTAACCCCCACAGCACTGAGTTACCCCCAAATTCTAATTGACCATTCCTCCTACCCTCCGGGAAGCTTTAAAAGAACATGAATTCTCTTCCCAGAGATCATGACCCAGTTACTGTCTCTTGGCATCTCTGGGGCTGGAAAACTATTTTTAATCTCCCTGGTTCCCCCATTGGGACCCCTTTTCTCTGATAATGAAGAGTTGTCAGCGCCCTGATCGCTGGGTAGTTATTGGAATTACACAAGAGTGGGAGAGAGGCTGCAGAGCTCAGCATCGTATATTTCCTAAAGAAGTTACTCATCACCTTCAAGACCCCTATATTTGTAGCTTTTCCATCATTTTTGGTCTTAAGAAGTCAGGCATGGGACTTCTTTGAAGGTCCAGTGGTTAAGAGTTCAGCTTTCAATGCAGGGGGTTGTGGGTGTTCAATCCCTGATCAGGGAACTAAGATCCCACAAACCCAGTGGGACATAAATAACCAAAACATAAATAACTGAAGCAATATTGTAGCAAATTCAATAAAGACTTTGAAAATGGTCCACATCAAAAGAAAAAATCTAGAAAGAAGTCAGGTGTTTAATGAGTCTACCCACTGGCAGTGGCAAGGCTTCTAGGATCTCTGGGCGCCCACGCCACCTTCTGGGCTGTGGGCACAGGGCATTCCAGAAGCTGTCTTGAACGGCTTTGCAACTCTTAGCTTCCTGGGGCTTCAGGAGAAATGTGTAGAGCGCTCCCACCCTGAACGCTCAATAGTGACTGGGAGAGTGGAGGGCAGGTTCTGTGACCTAGTGTGAAGTATGTTCCCTGAGCCCTAGGGCTGCCTGTCCAGGTGGCCTGAGAAATTCATTGTTTCTTCATTTCTGATTATGAAATCTAGTGTTTCATACACATAATGTATCTTGTCATTCTGTGTCCTAACCTGTGCTTCACAGAATAAATGTAAATAAGATATTTTACAATCATATCTGGGTTGTGTTTTCTGTGTCCCAGTAAAACTACCTTCAGTCCTCTCCATCCTTCTTCCCTTCTGGGTATTTTCCCATCATATTCATTCAGTTAGTAACTGTTAAGTGAGCCCCAGCGTGTTCTGAAGCCTTGTCCCTGGTGGGTACAACAGTTCAGTGAAGAGAGCAGACAAAGTACCTAAAAAAGAAAAACTGTATTGGTTGCTAATTCTTTAACAGTTAGGAGGTTTCACATTAAAAACTGCATTCCTGATTTCCCTGGAAAGCCAGCTGATCTTTGGGCTGCAAAACTTGGCTTGGGTTGGGAAGCAGTCCTGTCCCCTTTTAGATGAATGCCCATTGATGGGACTTCCCTGGCCCCCTCTGGACAGGTGAATCTTCAGCCCCTGCTTTAAGTGCATGCATCTGAATTTCTTTCTGGCCTGTGAATAAGGTCGGGTATTTATGGAGTGTTTACACTACATAAGACACTGGCCCAGGCACCATGAAGTGTCAGCCGTGGTCACTGCCCATGGGAACCTGCAGTCTATACATAATTGCAGTGTTCAGCAATTTCCCAAGCACACACATTGTGAATTTGCTGCTTTCTACATCCTCTTAGCTGGTATGACTGGGTTCTATCGTTTTCGTGTTATAGTCACAAATCATTAACATTGAAAGTTTTTAGATGGATGTTACTCCAAGTATTAATATTTTGGGGCTCTTTATACAGATCGCTGGCCCCCACCTTAGACCTTCTGTTTTAGAAACAGAAGTGGAATTCAGGAATTGCATTTTTTTTAAGGTACTTAAAAAAAAAAGAAGTATAGTTGGCTTTCAGTGCTGTGTTTGGTCCCAGGTGTACAGCAAAGTGACTCCGTTATACGTATATGTACATTCTTTTTCATTGAGGTTTATTGCAGGATATTGAATATAGTTCCCTGTGCTATTCAGCTCTACCTAGTTGTTTTTCCATCCTGTATATATGGTAGCTTGCTTCTGGTAGTCCCAAATTTCCAATCCAACCCTCCCCAGGAATTGCATTTTAACAAACCCCTTTCTAATAGCAAAATTGGTTTTAGACCCCAAAACAACAGAGAGACAGACTAAAATAAACTGAAAAGCATTGACAAGTACAACTTTTTAGACTAGTTTCTAATCTGAAGAATAGCAAATCACATTATTTGGGATGCTTTGTCTTATTTCCCTCTGTCTGTAATGCCCATTGTTAACAGCTTCTGAAAGTAGGTCCTCAGCAAATGCATTTTGACTGATTGCATTCAGGTTCATTGTATGTAGCTAATTCTCAATGGTGATATCCTGCCTTCTCTTTCCTTTCTAGATAAAGTTGTATACCAAACATGGGACTTTGAAATACCAGACAGACTGTGCCCCTAACAATGGTTACTTTATGATCCCCTTGTATGATAAGGTAAGAAGAGAGAGCACGTCAGTGGTTTTTGATGGGAAGTTGTCACTGTGGCCCACAGGGCTGCGCTAACTGGGAGAGTGGCTTTCCCAAGTGAGCAAATACACCTCTGTTTTGTAAGTTACAAGCGAAATATGGCAATTCTGGCCAAACTATGAGGGTGACGGCTTATGTACAGGCTCGATTGAATAGCTGTGATTCTCAGTGTCTCCAGGGATACTTGGCAATGTCTAGAGACATTTTGGCTTTTACAACTGTGCGGGAGGGAGAGTGGTCCATTATCTCCTGCTTGGAGGCTAACAGGCTGCCATGCTGTGCAGGTCAGGGAAAATATCAGTGGTTCCAAGTTCTGAGAAACCCTGACTTAATAGAACTTCCTATTAATACTTGCAAGCGGGTTGAAACATTGTTAAAAAGTATTACACAGGGCTTCCCTGCCAGTGGAGGGGATACAGGTTTGATCCCTCTTCCCGAAAGATCCCACGTTTGATCCCTCTTCCCGAAAGATCCCACGTGCCGCGAGGCAGTTAAGCTCCTGCGCCACGACTACTGAGCCAGTGGTCCGCAACGGGAGAGGTCACCGGAGTGAAAACACTGGGCACCTTGGAGAGTAGCCCTTGCTTGCTGCAACTAGAGAAAGCCCACGCACAGCAGTGAAGACCCAGCACAGCCAGTAAACAGACAAGCAAATAATTTTGGAAAGTATTATACAAGTAGTGTGTGGATTCATGAGTATTAGGGGGAGGGGAAAATAAAAGTTTTTAGAAGTATATGAAGTAAATTTTATCTTTTATTCCCCAAGTCCCCCTCCCTCTATAGTGATGACTTCTGATAAAAGTTTCGGTGTGTATCCTAGCAGATGGCTTTCTCAGTATTTAGAGTTGTACAGATACGCAAGAATATACATGCATGTACACATATGCAGACATGCAAACACATGTGCTCAGAGGTGGGTATCCACATGCCTGTATTCCTACTCCCCATCCTCCGCACATTTCAGCTTTTTATGTGGAAATATAGATAAACACAAGAAGTTACAAAAGTTATTACTAACAACACAGAGATAAATATTCTTGAACTTATACATAATACCTAAGATTGTTTTCTAGAGGTGGACTAGTTGATATTGAAGTCTGTTTTTTTTTTTTTTTTTAAAGCATTCTCAAGGAACCCTTTACTCAAGGGTGTATGAATAAAATCTTGTTTTAAGAATTGGCCTTAGTTTCTAAAGATCTGGCAGACCCTGGCAGACTTAAGGTTAAGGGTTAACATATGAAAGGTTAACATGAGACAGTAGAATGTTTGGTATTGAAAACCATGAGTGGCTGAATACAGTGTCTCCAACTCTTTGCTGGATTAAGTAGGAGTTTCTGGGGTTGAACTTGCCACAGTGATAGGGAGTCAAAAGTCCACTCCCATTTATGAGCGCAAAGTTTACACTTGGAATTCCATTCCAGGTGTGAAAATTCTACTTTACATGATTGTAAAAGTTGAAGGTCCTCAGTTTCTTAGTCTTCTGCATTGATTTTTTTTTTCCCCTCCTCATAGGGAGATTTCATTCTGAAGATTGAGCCTCCTCTAGGGTGGAGTTTTGGTAAGTTAACAAATAACCAGGTATACTTTGTAAAGGATTAGGCTGTATGCTGAATATTAAATTGATGGAGTGCAGAGATTGTTAAAATATGAAGGACTCATTTCTAGTGTGCAAGAACTTTTTTTTTAACTCTATCCCAGTTACTTTAGAGTAGATTGGATTTACTTTAGACCTATCCTAAGGTTTTCTTTCTTATTTCTTGAAATAGGCATCTTTTCTTGTACATCATAAGGAAATTATGATGTACATTTTGCATTGTACATTATGATGTACAATTCGTTTTTGCAGCTTCATTCATTAAGTGCCAGAAGAACTTGATGACTATAGGGGTCAGGAGTGGGGACTTGATTTCTGGCCTGGGATTGCTTCTTTCTTAGCCCCCTCAGTGTTTTTTTAATAAACTTTTTTTAGTGAATTAATGGTAATATTAAACATTGTGAAATTTGACATAAAAATTCAGATCTACTTAAGAAATCAGAAGATCTGGCAACCTTGAGGCCTTACTAGCTCTGTGACAACTTTGGATGAGTTATTTCTGCTGGGTCAGCATCCATCAGGCGCCTAGATGGCTCATTGGTAAAGCCTCCACCTGCCAGTGCAGGAGACACAAGAGACACAGTTTCGATCCCTGGGTAAGGAAGATCCCTTGGAGGAGGAAATGGCAATCCACTCTGGTATTCTTGCCTGGGGAATCCCATGGATTGAGAAGCCTGGTGGGCTACAGTCCATGGGGTTGCAAAGAGTCAGACACAACTCTTAAAATGTGTGCATACATGCTCAGTTGTGTCTGACTCTTAAAAGCAGTCTTTCTGCACACAGAAAAGCTGCAGACTTCCCTGAGGTATGTCTTTTAGCACGGTTGGAGGAGCGAAAGTGGGGTTGATCAGAAGAAAGGGTTCTGCTGCGGTGTGGCTGATTCTTTTGGAGAGCGGAGCCTGGATATTTCGGTAGAGGTGGGTGTGTGATCCCAGTTCTGTAGCTTGAGGGGAAAAAGGGGGCCCAGTTGTTCCTACCAGGCCTGCCTGTGAGTTAGGGGAGGAGGAATTGAGTCCCTGCTGTCACAGAGGCAGTGACATGCATCTGGGAGACAAAGTTCTTTCTCAGGTCACAGCTGGGGCTGCCTGACTGCTGGGGTCCAGAAACTGGAAGGGAATCAGAGCCAAGCCCTGGCCTGAGAGGTCACAGATTGGAGGCCTGCGGGAGTGTTTTGTTGAATCCCCTCCCTTCTTGTCAATTCTTTTTCTTTTGCTAAGCTTGTTAATTGAATCATGGCATGCATGTGTGCATGCGTGCTAAATCGGTTCAGCCACGTCTGACTCTGTGCGACCCTATCGGCTGTAGCCCACCAGGCTCCTCTGTCCATGGGATTCTCCACCCAAGAATACTGGAGTGGATTGCCATGCTCTCCTCCAGGGGATCTTTGCGACCCAGGGATAGAACCCGATTCTCTTGGTTTCAGAAATTCTCGTCACAGAGGTATCAGGCAGTGAAGTTCAACAAAATGAACACACATAACCACCACCTAGATGAGGAGACAGAACCTGACCAACTCCCAGAAGTGCTCCACCCCAGGCGCTTACGAACGGCCCTGCCCGACCTAAAATGATAGATTATTTTATCTGTTTCGATTAAATGGAATCATCCAAGGTACAGTTTTGTGCCTGGTCTCTTTCTCGATGTTGTTCACAGGATTCATCCTCACTGTGTGTTACTATGTTAGTTCATTCGATTCCTGTGTGACAGAAAGTGATTTACCCCTTCTGCTGTTGGTGGGCAGTTGGATTGTGTCCCGATTTTGGCCACTGAGAATAGCGTTCCTGTGAACATCCTTGTTACTCCTGTGAATCTTGTGGTGCACACGTGTCTGCGTTCCTGTTGAGTATTAATATATACCAGGGTGGAATTGTTGGGCAGGAGACTTTTTACATGTAACCCAGCCCTGGTAGAGATTTTTAGACCGGCCGAGTAGGTGTTGCAGAGCTCTGCTCTAGCAGCCGCGTGTAAGAGTCCAGTCCTCCACATCGTCATCAGCATTGGCTGTCAGCCTCTTTTATCTTAGCCGTCTTGATGGTGGAGCGGTTTCAGCCACTCACTGTGGTCTCAATTTGCATTTCCTGATGATCTGTGAGATTGAACACTTTTTCATGTGTGTACTGACCATTTGGATATTCTCTTTTGTGAGGTGCCTGATAAAGATTTTAACCATTTTTCACTGACATCTTCCCCTGTGTGTGTGTNTTAGCCGTCTTGATGGTGGAGCGGTTTCAGCCACTCACTGTGGTCTCAATTTGCATTTCCTGATGATCTGTGAGATTGAACACTTTTTCATGTGTGTACTGACCATTTGGATATTCTCTTTTGTGAGGTGCCTGATAAAGATTTTAAACATTTTTCACTGACATCTTCCCCTGTGTGTGTGTATAATTCTTTATTTTACGTGACGTTCTCTTTTTAAAAAATTGCCTTTTTTTTTGGCCGCACCACGCAGCATGTGGGATCTTAGTTCCCTGATGAGGGATCCAACCGGGGGCCTCGGCAGTGGGAGCGCAGCGTCCTAGCCGCCGGACTGCCAGGGAGTTCCCCTGAAATTCTCTCGATTTGTCCCTTTTTTCCCTGTACCTATCACTTCACATTCTTCCTAACTTTTTAAAAACTCACCTTTAACCCATATTATGATGAAGTCTTCAGTTATTTTTAATTTCCTTGAATTGGTTGCTGATACTGAAAAATCAGGACACAGCAGATAAGACCCAGATTTTCAGTTTTTCATGAGAACTTGGAAGCTCGGGCAGCACCGGGTCATGCGGCAATAGTGGGTGGAAGCTGTCCCCTTTTTTCCATTTGCCTCAGTTCACACG
This sequence comes from Oreotragus oreotragus, assembly GCA_006410675.1. Lineage (NCBI taxonomy): Eukaryota > Metazoa > Chordata > Mammalia > Artiodactyla > Bovidae > Oreotragus > Oreotragus oreotragus. The sequence goes on along the minus strand of SJYX01010057.1, from coordinate 39,440 downwards.
TGGCCTCTGCTGACTTCCAGTCCACCTGTTTACTATGGACACTGGCGTTTATGGTCTTGGTATAATGTGGCTGAACTCACGTACTCGATCAGGAGACAGATCTGGAGCCAGACTTTTGGGGTTGAGAGTGGGCTCTGTCCCTCAGGAACTCTGTGATTTTAGGAGAATCCTTAGCCTTTCTGTGCCTCAGTTTACCCCTCAGTCAGCTGCAGTGTTACTGCCTACCTCTGAGATAGTTGTCAGGCTTAAGTGCACCCAGCTCAGTGCCTGGGCTCTGGTGGGTGTTCAGTAAATAAAAGTTTCTGGCGCTCCCTAGATTTTCCATGGGACTCTGAGATACAAGTCAGCCGCGAGACTGTTATAAACATATCTTATACCCTTAACCCTGGTTCCGTCTGGGGTGGAGGGAGACTTTTCCCTCCTCCTCCTCCCTTTGGATTTCCAGCCACGTGAGTGGCTCAGAAATGAATACAGTGAAAGTTAAGCAGTGCAGTAGGTTTTACGTGACGGTTTATATCCTGTTCGAGAACTCAGCTTGCTTTGTGTCCTGTCCCCTGTCCCCCACCCTCCACCCCCCTGTCATTGCGCAGAGCCGACCACCGTGGAGCTGTACGTGGATGGTGTCAGCGACATCTGCACGAAGGGCGGGGACATCAACTTCGTGTTCACAGGCTTCTCTGTGAATGGAAAGGTCTGCCGTTTGTCTCGTTTGCTCTGTGGTACAGACTCAGTCTCCTCTTATCTTTAAAAAGGCGAGAATTTTGAAACGGGCGGCTTTGAGGCTATAAGGGATGCACACACAGGCTTCAGGAGGGCCTGGGAGCTCGATGAAACTATGTAAAATGTGGCGGGCGTTCTTGGGGGCTGGGTCTAGGTTGCGGGTCACTCCTTTGTCTAAGTACAGACGGCAGGATGGCCTTGTAGAGAGATGGGGTCTCAGGGGCCAGTCTCCCCCTCGCGGCCTGCAGTGCCGCGGCTGAGATGCGCCTGTTTATTGCCTACCTTTTCTTCACGGTGGGTTTATTCTCCTTTTCCTTTACCCTGAGAGGGAGGGCCTTTGGTCCTGGCTTTATGGCTGGGTTTCTTGTTGGAGATGGGGACCCTGGGTATTTATTCTTTCTCTGTGGTTTAGTCGCGCATCTTTAATTGATGATGCTTTAGAGTCTCTCTCAGGTGGTAAAAGTCATCCTCAGAGGTAAAAGAATCCACCTGCCAACGCAGGAGACAAGGGTTCAATCCCTGGGTCGGGAGGATCTCCTGGAGAAAGAAATGGCAACCCAGTCCGATACTCTTGCCTGGAAAATTCCACAGTCCAGGGGATCACGAAGAGTTGGACATGACGGAGCAGCCAAGCACGCAACAGAGTCAATGGGCTGAAGTGTCGTTTTCCTGCGGCCGTTCCTTCTCCCTGTGCCCCTGCTTCCCCAGCAAGGGCAACCACGATCTCTACCATCTTTTCTGAGGAATCCTGACCCAAAGAAGGTCGTGGCAGCAGGCGCAGGCTGGACAGTGCTGCTGAGGGGAGGATGTGGCTGCTGGGCGGCTCCTAACCTCCTCCTCTTTCTCCATGGCAGGTTCTCAGCAAAGGGCAGCCCCTGGGCCCCGCAGGAGTTCAGGTGTCGTTGCGAAACACGGGCACCGATGCGAAGATCCAGTCCACAGTCACACAGCCTGGCGGAAAGTGAGTTAACGCTTGTGTTGCCCTGCCCGGCAGCTAGAGCTGGACCCTGATGCTGGGGGTGGAGCTCTGGATTGAGGGAGGCCTGGCTTCAGACCCTGATTCAGCCTCTTACCTTCAGACAGGTTCATACCCCAGAGGGCCTCAAGTTCCTTACCTGTGAAGTGGAAGTCTTTTGACCCATATCTAGTGGTGATGAAATGATTAGAAATGAGATAAATAAAGCACCGCTGCAGGACTAGGCCTTCATTTACTGGCTGGGACTGGCTCTGGTTCCCAGGTGGCTCAGGGGTAAAGAACCTACCTGCTAATGCAGGAGACGTGGATTTGACCCCTGGTTCAGGAAGATCCCCTGGAATAGGAAATGGCAGCCCACTTCAGTATTTTTGCCTGGAAAATTCCATGGGCCTGGTGGGCTACGGTCCATGAGGTCACGAAATAATTGAACATGACTGAGCGTGGCGTGGCGTGGCACTGGCTCTGGGGCCCACCAGCCTGGGTTTGAATCCTGTTTCTCCCGTTTGCTAGCTGTCTGCCCCACAGCAAGTTACTTAAGACCTCTATGCTTTGGTTTCTTCATTTATGAATGAGGATAATCATGGAACCTACCACCTAAGGTTATTGAGAAGATTAAATTACGATATTATTGTTTCAAACTGTCTGGCATAGAATATGCACTTAATAACTTTTAGCTCAATACAGATTAGCTCAATTACGATTTTCAAAAATCATTTTATCACTATTACATCGCAATCATTTTGTAGTTGGAACTGATGACTATTTAATTAACCTTGTTGAGTCAAATTTAAAGCATTTATGTAATGGATTTATATTGTTGCATTGTAAATGTTAATAGATGTGCCAAGATTAATATCCAAATAGTTCCAGCTGATCATTTTGAAAGCATACAAATCACCATTGACTGCTTCAGTACACAGATCTGACTAAACTGCAAAATAGAAATTTGTAATGAGCCTGTCAGTATATCATCCAATTTTTAACTGATGCTTGTTGGAATTATACTTCAGTTTTGAAAAAGACTTCTTTTTGCCTCTCCAACCCCCTCCTCTGATCTGTAGAAGGGAACGTAGGACTTTCATTTTCTGTGGTCTCAGTAATTTGCTGCTGGCCCTGCTTGGGAAAGGGACCTGAGCTTTCTGAACCCCTTTTCCTGTGTGCACACTACACGGAGAGTCACATGCAGAACTGGGGTGCTGTGAGCACGAGCTAGAGGCCGAATCTGACCCAGACTGAAATCCAGGGGCAGTATCAACGCCCCTGGAGCTGGCACGGCCCTGTGCCGTTATTACAGGCGACATCTGAGGTGATAAAATACTACCGCAGAAGAAGGAGCTGAGTTGAAATTTTGGCCTTCCTGTCACTGGAATTAGCCCGCCTGTGGTCTGGTGCTTTTGCACATCTGAAGGGCTAACTGTGTCAGAATCCTGGAGGCAGTGTTTCCAGCCTCAACTCGTCTCACTCTGGTCCTGGTTTGTTCACAACCGCTAGAACAGTCTTTATCGGCTTCTGGTTTCATCACAGTTGCTTTGCGCAAGATCCCCGCGTGGCTTCTGTTTGTTCCTGAGAACACGTCTGAATAAACTCTCTGGGGTTGGAGTCCAGCTCATTATCACCTGCCCCCCGACGCTTAGTGCGGTCTTATGTCAGCCTCCGTCTCAGCTCAGCGGGCTTGTCCGCCAATTGTTTTTAAAATGTTCTCCTTTAATTTTTTAATGAGTTCGATTAGTTACTTGGTTGTGGCCTTTTTTTTTTTTAATATTATTTTTTGTCCTCACCGTGTGGCATGTGGGATCTTCCTTCCCTAAGCAGGGGTTGAACCCATGCTACCTACAGTGGAAGCGTGGTGTCTTAACCTCTGGGCTGCCAGAAAAGTCCCTGTCCCCCGTTCTTCACACAGCTTCCCTCCCTTCCCACTTCTCTTCGTTTAGACACTTCCCCTCTGACCTCTTCATGCCTCTCTGTCGGCACACACTCGAGTGATCTGTGACTGACCCCTGCTGAACCACAGGGGCTGGTGTTTAGACTAGTATCCCTGGGCCTGAAGGAAGACATCAGCCTTCCTTCTCGTCAGCACACGAGCCCCTCTCCTTGCACATAGCCAGTGCCCAGTAAATGCTATCTGATGAGGATTTGCACAGTGAAGGATTGAATTTTATTTCTGCTCCTTTAACTGGCTCAGGGCAAGTTTGTGGTAACTCCTGCATCATTTTCTTGTGCTTGGAAGAGTCGTCCTAAATTACAAATATTCAGGTTGCTGGGAGAAAGTGAAGTGGTATTTTTTATTTCTTAGGTTTGCATTTTTTAAAGTTCTTCCTGGAGATTATGAAATCCTTGCAACTCATCCAACCTGGCCATTGAAAGAGGTGAGCATTTATTTCTGTTATGTTGATGGCCATGCCAACAGTGTGCTGGTCTGGGGACAAATGGAAGGGTTTTCAATTCCGGATATGAAATTATTTTGTTTTTTCTAGAGGTTCATGGAAAAAGCAATGATGCTGCTGATTAGTTTGGTGGTGTTTATACAGGAAAACTCCCACACTGTAGCAAATGTTGCTTATGTTGATTTCTGTTTTAGGTAACAACATTGTCTTCCTGCTGTGAAGTTGGTTTGTTATTAACTTATACCTATTTTAAGCTAAATCAACACCAGAGGGGCCTGATGAGATTATTTTATTGTTCTTTTTTCTGTCTGTAACAGCAATACTTATTCTGAATTCCTGTTCTTGTGCCCAAGGAGAGTATGTAAGAATGTTTATTGCAGCTTTGTTTGTAATAGCAGAATATTGTAAACAACCTATATGTCCATGAAGGGGAGAGTGGATTGTGGTTTCACCACATGATAGAATTCTGTATATCAGCAATAACAAATGAACCAGAGCCACGCGTATCAATATGACTGTACTTAAAAACATAACATTGAAGGGAAAGGGCAAGTTGCTGAAGGACAAGGAAATATGATACCATTTATATAGTGATTAGAAACACTTGTGATCAGAACCACTTCTGGATACATTCATATGTGGAAAAACTACAAAGATGCTGCAAATGGGAATGGCAAATAGTGTATTCGTTATGGTACTGATGTCTGCAGAGGGAAGGGGGAAGGGGTGTGCAGGTCTGCAGGGTCTGGAATTGTATTTCTTCTCTTTTATTCTTTAGCTGGTTGGAGCTTATATAGGTCTTCTTTGGTATAGATCCCTGTATCTTTTTGTTTGACTGAAATAGTTTATAGTAAAAGATTGAAAAAAAGAAGACACCTACTAAACGTGGTTCTGTAANGCACCCAGCTCAGTGCCTGGGCTCTGGTGGGTGTTCAGTAAATAAAAGTTTCTGGCGCTCCCTAGATTTTCCATGGGACTCTGAGATACAAGTCAGCCGCGAGACTGTTATAAACATATCTTATACCCTTAACCCTGGTTCCGTCTGGGGTGGAGGGAGACTTTTCCCTCCTCCTCCTCCCTTTGGATTTCCAGCCACGTGAGTGGCTCAGAAATGAATACAGTGAAAGTTAAGCAGTGCAGTAGGTTTTACGTGACGGTTTATATCCTGTTCGAGAACTCAGCTTGCTTTGTGTCCTGTCCCCTGTCCCCCACCCTCCACCCCCCTGTCATTGCGCAGAGCCGACCACCGTGGAGCTGTACGTGGATGGTGTCAGCGACATCTGCACGAAGGGCGGGGACATCAACTTCGTGTTCACAGGCTTCTCTGTGAATGGAAAGGTCTGGCGTTTGTCTCGTTTGCTCTGTGGTACAGACTCAGTCTCCTCTCACCTTTAAAAAGGCGAGAATTTTGAAACGGGCGGCTTTGAGGCTATAAGGGATGCACACACAGGCTTCAGGAGGGCCTGGGAGCTCGATGAAACTGTATGTAAAATGTGGCGGGCGTTCTTGGGGGCTGGGTCTAGGTTGCGGGTCACTCCTTTGTCTAAGTACAGACGGCAGGATGGCCTTGTAGAGAGATGGGGTCTCAGGGGCCAGTCTCCCCCTCGCGGCCTGCAGTGCCGCGGCTGAGATGCGCCTGTTTATTGCCTACCTTTTCTTCACGGTGGGTTTATTCTCCTTTTCCTTTACCCTGAGAGGGAGGGCCTTTGGTCCTGGCTTTATGGCTGGGTTTCTTGTTGGAGATGGGGACCCTGGGTATTTATTCTTTCTCTGTGGTTTAGTCGTGCATCTTTAATTGATGATGCTTTAGAGTCTCTCTCAGGTGGTAAAAGTCATCCTCAGAGGTAAAAGAATCCACCTGCCAACGCAGGAGACAAGGGTTCAATCCCTGGGTCGGGAGGATCTCCTGGAGAAAGAAATGGCAACCCAGTCCGATACTCTTGCCTGGAAAATTCCACAGTCCAGGGGATCACGAAGAGTTGGACATGACGGAGCAGCCAAGCACGCAACAGAGTCAATGGGCTGAAGTGTCGTTTTCCTGCGGCCGTTCCTTCTCCCTGTGCCCCTGCTTCCCCAGCAAGGGCAACCACGATCTCTACCATCTTTTCCGAGGAATCCTGACCCAAAGAAGGTCGTGGCAGCAGGCGCAGGCTGGACAGTGCTGCTGAGGGGAGGATGTGGCTGCTGGGCGGCTCCTAACCTCCTCCTCTTTCTCCATGGCAGGTTCTCAGCAAAGGGCAGCCCCTGGGCCCCGCAGGAGTTCAGGTGTCGTTGCGAAACACGGGCACCGATGCGAAGATCCAGTCCACAGTCACACAGCCTGGCGGAAAGTGAGTTAACGCTTGTGTTGCCCTGCCCGGCAGCTAGAGCTGGACCCTGATGCTGGGGGTGGAGCTCTGGATTGAGGGAGGCCTGGCTTCAGACCCTGATTCAGCCTCTTACCTTCAGACAGGTTCATACCCCAGAGGGCCTCAAGTTCCTTACCTGTGAAGTGGAAGTCTTTTGACCCATATCTAGTGGTGATGAAATGATTAGAAATGAGATAAATAAAGCACCGCTGCAGGACTAGGCCTTCATTTACTGGCTGGGACTGGCTCTGGTTCCCAGGTGGCTCAGGGGTAAAGAACCTACCTGCTAATGCAGGAGACGTGGATTTGACCCCTGGTTCAGGAAGATCCCCTGGAATAGGAAATGGCAGCCCACTTCAGTATTTTTGCCTGGAAAATTCCATGGGCCTGGTGGGCTACGGTCCATGAGGTCACGAAATAATTGAACATGACTGAGCGTGGCGTGGCGTGGCACTGGCTCTGGGGCCCACCAGCCTGGGTTTGAATCCTGTTGCTCCCGTTTGCTAGCTGTCTGCCCCACAGCAAGTTACTTAAGACCTCTATGCTTTGGTTTCTTCATTTATGAATGAGGATAATCATGGAACCTACCACCTAAGGTTATTGAGAAGATTAAATTACGATATTATTGTTTCAAACTGTCTGGCATAGAATATGCACTTAATAACTTTTAGCTCAATACAGATTAGCTCAATTACGATTTTCAAAAATCATTTTATCACTATTACATCGCAATCATTTTGTAGTTGGAACTGATGACTATTTAATTAACCTTGTTGAGTCAAATTTAAAGCATTTATGTAATGGATTTATATTGTTGCATTGTAAATGTTAATAGATGTGCCAAGATTAATATCCAAATAGTTCCAGCTGATCATTTTGAAAGCGTACAAATCACCATTGACTGCTTCAGTACACAGATCTGACTAAACTGCAAAATAGAAATTTATAATGAGCCTGTCAGTATATCATCCAATTTTTAACTGATGCTTGTTGGAATTATACTTCAGTTTTGAAAAAGACTTCTTTTTGCCTCTCCAACCCCCTCCTCTGATCTGTAGAAGGGAATGTAGGACTTTCATTTTCTGTGGTCTCAGTAATTTGCTGCTGGCCCTGCTTGGGAAAGGGACCTGAGCTTTCTGAACCCCTTTTCCTGTGTGCACACTACACGGAGAGTCACATGCAGAACTGGGGTGCTGTGAGCACAAGCTAGAGGCCGAATCTGACCCAGACTGAAATCCAGGGGCAGTATCAACGCCCCTGGAGCCGGCGCGGCCCTGTGCCGTTACTACAGGCGACATCTGAGGTGATAAAATACCACCGCAGAAGAAGGAGCTGAGTTGAAATTTTGGCCTTCCTGTCACTGGAATTAGCCCACCTGTGGTCTGGTGCTTTTGCACATCTGAAGGGCTAACTGTGTCAGAATCCTGGAGGCAGTGTTTCCAGCCTCAACTCGTCTCACTCTGGTCCTGGTTTGTTCACAACCGCTAGAACAGTCTTTATCGGCTTCTGGTTTCATCACAGTTGCTTTGCGCAAGATCCCCGCGTGGCTTCTGTTTGTTCCTGAGAACAGGTCTGAATAAACTCTCTGGGGTTGGAGTCCAGCTCATTATCACCTGCCCCCCGACGCTTAGTGCGGTCTTACGTCAGCCTCCGTCTCAGCTCAGCGGGCTTGTCCGCCAATTGTTTTTAAAATGTTCTCCTTTAATTTTTTAATGAGTTCGATTAGTTACTTGGTTGTGGCCTTTTTTTTTTTTAATATTATTTTTTGTCCTCACCGTGTGGCATGTGGGATCTTCCTTCCCTAAGCAGGGGTTGAACCCATGCTACCTACAGTGGAAGCGTGGTGTCTTAACCTCTGGGCTGCCAGAAAAGTCCCTGTCCCCCGTTCTTCACACAGCTTCCCTCCCTTCCCACTTCTCTTCGTTTAGACACTTCCCCTCTGACCTCTTCATGCCTCTCTGTCGGCACACACTCGAGTGATCTGTGACTGACCCCTGCTGAACCACAGGGGCTGGTGTTTAGACTAGTATCCCTGGGCCTGAAGGAAGACATCAGCCTTCCTTCTCGTCAGCACACGAGCCCCTCTCCTTGCACATAGCCAGTGCCCAGTAAATGCTATCTGATGAGGATTTGCACAGTGAAGGATTGAATTTTATTTCTGCTCCTTTAACTGGCTCAGGGCAAGTTTGTGGTAACTCCTGCATCATTTTCTTGTGCTTGGAAGAGTCGTCCTAAATTACAAATATTCAGGTTGCTGGGAGAAAGTGAAGTGGTATTTTTTATTTCTTAGGTTTGCATTTTTTAAAGTTCTTCCTGGAGATTATGAAATCCTTGCAACTCATCCAACCTGGCCATTGAAAGAGGTGAGCATTTATTTCTGTTATGTTGATGGCCATGCCAACAGTGTGCTGGTCTGGGGACAAATGGAAGGGTTTTCAATTCCGGATATGAAATTATTTTGTTTTTTCTAGAGGTTCATGGAAAAAGCAATGATGCTGCTGATTAGTTTGGTGGTGTTTATACAGGAAAACTCCCACACTGTAGCAAATGTTGCTTATGTTGATTTCTGTTTTAGGTAACAACATTGTCTTCCTGCTGTGAAGTTGGTTTGTTATTAACTTATACCTATTTTAAGCTAAATCAACACCAGAGGGGCCTGATGAGATTATTTTATTGTTCTTTTTTCTGTCTGTAACAGCAATACTTATTCTGAATTCCTGTTCTTGTGCCCAAGGAGAGTATGTAAGAATGTTTATTGCAGCTTTGTTTGTAATAGCAGAATATTGTAAACAACCTATATGTCCATGAAGGGGAGAGTGGATTGTGGTTTCACCACATGATAGAATTCTGTATATCAGCAATAACAAATGAACCAGAGCCACGCGTATCAATATGACTGTACTTAAAAACATAACATTGAAGGGAAAGGGCAAGTTGCTGAAGGACAAGGAAATATGATACCATTTATATAGTGATTAGAAACACTTGTGATCAGAACCACTTCTGGATACATTCATATGTGGAAAAACTACAAAGATGCTGCAAATGGGAATGGCAAATAGTGTATTCGTTATGGTACTGATGTCTGCAGAGGGAAGGGGGAAGGGGTGTGCAGGTCTGCAGGGTCTGGAATTGTATTTCTTCTCTTTTATTCTTTAGCTGGTTGGAGCTTATATAGGTCTTCTTTGGTATAGATCCCTGTATCTTTTTGTTTGACTGAAATAGTTTATAGTAAAAGATTGAAAAAAAGAAGACACCTACTAAACGTGGTTCTGTAAATAACTGAAAAAACAGTTTGAAATAAGACCTAAAGGACATTTCAAAAGGTTAGTTTTTATATTGGTTTTGAGGCTGTGTTTCATTCTTGCTAAAGAAGCATCAGAATTTCAGTGTTTACTCTGTGAGTTTTATGCGTTTAAAAGTGGTGGCATAATTTCACACCTCCATGTGTCTGTATCCTGTCTATGGTCTGGTTCTTAGGATTTCTCTCTTCTGGCCAACATTTTAAAATGTTTCACTTAAAACTCAGTAGTGTACATGTTATGAATAGAATACGTTTTAAGATTTGCGTTGTTCGTTAGTTGTATGCAAAAGGAGTTTGAGTTTATTCATGTAAAATTGTGTTTTAAAGTAAAGCAGGCTATTAAAAGTCAGGAAAATGGTTGCCCTTTGGGGGAGCAGTATCAGGAAAGGAGCAGGAGGGGGCTTCGGAGGACCCAGTGTCTGTTCTGTGTCTGAGTGCTGGTTCTGTTCTGTGTCTGGGTGCTGGATGCATGGTGTGTTTGGAAAATAACTGTTCCTGTGTGAATTGTACTTTAACGAAGAGATTAAAAATACGTGGATGCATACTATTCAACATAGAAAAAAATGTTCATTAAAAAAAATTGGAATGTACACAAGAACATAAAGGAGTGAAAATGGAAAATTTGGAAGGTGGAAAAGTGTAAAAGAAAGAAAATGCCACCATCATCGATTCCGCTTCGCTGCTTTTCCCTGCACTTCATCTTGCCCGTTAGAAATAGTTGTGATCATGCTACACATTCATATGCAGTTTTATACCATTTAATTTGTTGCTTTTCTCCGACTTAGTATTTTAGTGGAAGCATGTCCTCCTGCTGTTAAACGCTCTGTGAGCATCTGTCCTTTTGGAAGTGACAATCTTCTTTCGTAGGCGAGCACCACTGTGCGAGTGGTCAGCTCCAACGCCAACGCCGCGGGTCCCCTCATAGTGGCCGGCTACAACGTGTCTGGCTCTGTCCGCAGCGATGGGGAACCCATGAAAGGGGTGAAGTTTCTTCTCTTTTCTTCTTTAGTGACCAAAGAGGTAAGCAAAGAGGAGTGAAGAACAAGAGAGATTGTGGGCAGGGAGTGGAGGAGATGGGAGATCAGAGACTAAGAAATTCAGGTCAGTCACAGACATGGAAAAAAAACTTACGGCTACCCAAGGGGAAAGCTGGGGGGAGGGATAAATTAGGAGCTTGACATTAACATATACACACTACTGAAAATAAAGTAGATAAGCAATAAGATCCTACTGTATTAGCACAGAGGTGCGTACGTACTCAGTCGTGTCTGACGCTTTGTGAGTCCATGGACTGTAGCCCACCAGACTCCCCTGTCTGTGGGATTTTTCAGGCAAGAATCCTGGAGTGGGTTGCCATTTCCTCCTCCAGGGGATAGCACGGGGAACTATATTCAGTATCTTGTAATAAACTGTATAATTGTGCTGGAAAAGACTCTCGAAAGTCCTATGGACTGCGAGGAGATCAAACCAGTCTGTCCTAAAGGAAATAAACTTTGAATATTCACTGGAAGGACTGATGCTGAAGTTGAAGCTCCAGTACTTTGGCCCCCTGATGCGAAGAGCCAGTTTGCTGGAAAAGACCCTGATGCTGGGAAAGGTTGAGGGCAGGAGGAGAAGGGGGCACCACAGAGGATGAGATGGTTGGATGGCATCACTGACTCAATGGACATGCTGCTACTGCTGCTGCTAAGTCGCTTTAGTCATGTCCGACTCTGTGCGACCCCATAGACGGCAGCCCGCCAGGCTCCCCATGAAACTATGTAAAATGTGGCGGGCGTTCTTGGGGGCTGGGTCTAGGTTGCGGGTCACTCCTTTGTCTAAGTACAGACGGCAGGATGGCCTTGTAGAGAGATGGGGTCTCAGGGGCCAGTCTCCCCCTCGCGGCCTGCAGTGCCGCGGCTGAGATGCGCCTGTTTATTGCCTACCTTTTCTTCACGGTGGGTTTATTCTCCTTTTCCTTTACCCTGAGAGGGAGGGCCTTTGGTCCTGGCTTTATGGCTGGGTTTCTTGTTGGAGATGGGGACCCTGGGTATTTATTCTTTCTCTGTGGTTTAGTCGCGCATCTTTAATTGATGATGCTTTAGAGTCTCTCTCAGGTGGTAAAAGTCATCCTCAGAGGTAAAAGAATCCACCTGCCAACGCAGGAGACAAGGGTTCAATCCCTGGGTCGGGAGGATCTCCTGGAGAAAGAAATGGCAACCCAGTCCGATACTCTTGCCTGGAAAATTCCACAGTCCAGGGGATCACGAAGAGTTGGACATGACGGAGCAGCCAAGCATGCAACAGAGTCAATGGGCTGAAGTGTCGTTTTCCTGCGGCCGTTCCTTCTCCCTGTGCCCCTGCTTCCCCAGCAAGGGCAACCACGATCTCTACCATCTTTTCCGAGGAATCCTGACCCAAAGAAGGTCGTGGCAGCAGGCGCAGGCTGGACAGTGCTGCTGAGGGGAGGATGTGGCTGCTGGGCGGCTCCTAACCTCCTCCTCTTTCTCCATGGCAGGTTCTCAGCAAAGGGCAGCCCCTGGGCCCCGCAGGAGTTCAGGTGTCGTTGCGAAACACGGGCACCGATGCGAAGATCCAGTCCACAGTCACACAGCCTGGCGGAAAGTGAGTTAACGCTTGTGTTGCCCTGCCCGGCAGCTAGAGCTGGACCCTGATGCTGGGGGTGGAGCTCTGGATTGAGGGAGGCCTGGCTTCAGACCCTGATTCAGCCTCTTACCTTCAGACAGGTTCATACCCCAGAGGGCCTCAAGTTCCTTACCTGTGAAGTGGAAGTCTTTTGACCCATATCTAGTGGTGATGAAATGATTAGAAATGAGATAAATAAAGCACCGCTGCAGGACTAGGCCTTCATTTACTGGCTGGGACTGGCTCTGGTTCCCAGGTGGCTCAGGGGTAAAGAACCTACCTGCTAATGCAGGAGACGTGGATTTGACCCCTGGTTCAGGAAGATCCCCTGGAATAGGAAATGGCAGCCCACTTCAGTATTTTTGCCTGGAAAATTCCATGGGCCTGGTGGGCTACGGTCCATGAGGTCACGAAATAATTGAACATGACTGAGCGTGGCGTGGCGTGGCACTGGCTCTGGGGCCCACCAGCCTGGGTTTGAATCCTGTTGCTCCCGTTTGCTAGCTGTCTGCCCCACAGCAAGTTACTTAAGACCTCTATGCTTTGGTTTCTTCATTTATGAATGAGGATAATCATGGAACCTACCACCTAAGGTTATTGAGAAGATTAAATTACGATATTATTGTTTCAAACTGTCTGGCATAGAATATGCACTTAATAACTTTTAGCTCAATACAGATTAGCTCAATTACGATTTTCAAAAATCATTTTATCACTATTACATCGCAATCATTTTGTAGTTGGAACTGATGACTATTTAATTAACCTTGTTGAGTCAAATTTAAAGCATTTATGTAATGGATTTATATTGTTGCATTGTAAATGTTAATAGATGTGCCAAGATTAATATCCAAATAGTTCCAGCTGATCATTTTGAAAGCGTACAAATCACCATTGACTGCTTCAGTACACAGATCTGACTAAACTGCAAAATAGAAATTTATAATGAGCCTGTCAGTATATCATCCAATTTTTAACTGATGCTTGTTGGAATTATACTTCAGTTTTGAAAAAGACTTCTTTTTGCCTCTCCAACCCCCTCCTCTGATCTGTAGAAGGGAATGTAGGACTTTCATTTTCTGTGGTCTCAGTAATTTGCTGCTGGCCCTGCTTGGGAAAGGGACCTGAGCTTTCTGAACCCCTTTTCCTGTGTGCACACTACACGGAGAGTCACATGCAGAACTGGGGTGCTGTGAGCACAAGCTAGAGGCCGAATCTGACCCAGACTGAAATCCAGGGGCAGTATCAACGCCCCTGGAGCCGGCGCGGCCCTGTGCCGTTACTACAGGCGACATCTGAGGTGATAAAATACCACCGCAGAAGAAGGAGCTGAGTTGAAATTTTGGCCTTCCTGTCACTGGAATTAGCCCACCTGTGGTCTGGTGCTTTTGCACATCTGAAGGGCTAACTGTGTCAGAATCCTGGAGGCAGTGTTTCCAGCCTCAACTCGTCTCACTCTGGTCCTGGTTTGTTCACAACCGCTAGAACAGTCTTTATCGGCTTCTGGTTTCATCACAGTTGCTTTGCGCAAGATCCCCGCGTGGCTTCTGTTTGTTCCTGAGAACAGGTCTGAATAAACTCTCTGGGGTTGGAGTCCAGCTCATTATCACCTGCCCCCCGACGCTTAGTGCGGTCTTACGTCAGCCTCCGTCTCAGCTCAGCGGGCTTGTCCGCCAATTGTTTTTAAAATGTTCTCCTTTAATTTTTTAATGAGTTCGATTAGTTACTTGGTTGTGGCCTTTTTTTTTTTTAATATTATTTTTTGTCCTCACCGTGTGGCATGTGGGATCTTCCTTCCCTAAGCAGGGGTTGAACCCATGCTACCTACAGTGGAAGCGTGGTGTCTTAACCTCTGGGCTGCCAGAAAAGTCCCTGTCCCCCGTTCTTCACACAGCTTCCCTCCCTTCCCACTTCTCTTCGTTTAGACACTTCCCCTCTGACCTCTTCATGCCTCTCTGTCGGCACACACTCGAGTGATCTGTGACTGACCCCTGCTGAACCACAGGGGCTGGTGTTTAGACTAGTATCCCTGGGCCTGAAGGAAGACATCAGCCTTCCTTCTCGTCAGCACACGAGCCCCTCTCCTTGCACATAGCCAGTGCCCAGTAAATGCTATCTGATGAGGATTTGCACAGTGAAGGATTGAATTTTATTTCTGCTCCTTTAACTGGCTCAGGGCAAGTTTGTGGTAACTCCTGCATCATTTTCTTGTGCTTGGAAGAGTCGTCCTAAATTACAAATATTCAGGTTGCTGGGAGAAAGTGAAGTGGTATTTTTTATTTCTTAGGTTTGCATTTTTTAAAGTTCTTCCTGGAGATTATGAAATCCTTGCAACTCATCCAACCTGGCCATTGAAAGAGGTGAGCATTTATTTCTGTTATGTTGATGGCCATGCCAACAGTGTGCTGGTCTGGGGACAAATGGAAGGGTTTTCAATTCCGGATATGAAATTATTTTGTTTTTTCTAGAGGTTCATGGAAAAAGCAATGATGCTGCTGATTAGTTTGGTGGTGTTTATACAGGAAAACTCCCACACTGTAGCAAATGTTGCTTATGTTGATTTCTGTTTTAGGTAACAACATTGTCTTCCTGCTGTGAAGTTGGTTTGTTATTAACTTATACCTATTTTAAGCTAAATCAACACCAGAGGGGCCTGATGAGATTATTTTATTGTTCTTTTTTCTGTCTGTAACAGCAATACTTATTCTGAATTCCTGTTCTTGTGCCCAAGGAGAGTATGTAAGAATGTTTATTGCAGCTTTGTTTGTAATAGCAGAATATTGTAAACAACCTATATGTCCATGAAGGGGAGAGTGGATTGTGGTTTCACCACATGATAGAATTCTGTATATCAGCAATAACAAATGAACCAGAGCCACGCGTATCAATATGACTGTACTTAAAAACATAACATTGAAGGGAAAGGGCAAGTTGCTGAAGGACAAGGAAATATGATACCATTTATATAGTGATTAGAAACACTTGTGATCAGAACCACTTCTGGATACATTCATATGTGGAAAAACTACAAAGATGCTGCAAATGGGAATGGCAAATAGTGTATTCGTTATGGTACTGATGTCTGCAGAGGGAAGGGGGAAGGGGTGTGCAGGTCTGCAGGGTCTGGAATTGTATTTCTTCTCTTTTATTCTTTAGCTGGTTGGAGCTTATATAGGTCTTCTTTGGTATAGATCCCTGTATCTTTTTGTTTGACTGAAATAGTTTATAGTAAAAGATTGAAAAAAAGAAGACACCTACTAAACGTGGTTCTGTAAATAACTGAAAAAACAGTTTGAAATAAGACCTAAAGGACATTTCAAAAGGTTAGTTTTTATATTGGTTTTGAGGCTGTGTTTCATTCTTGCTAAAGAAGCATCAGAATTTCAGTGTTTACTCTGTGAGTTTTATGCGTTTAAAAGTGGTGGCATAATTTCACACCTCCATGTGTCTGTATCCTGTCTATGGTCTGGTTCTTAGGATTTCTCTCTTCTGGCCAACATTTTAAAATGTTTCACTTAAAACTCAGTAGTGTACATGTTATGAATAGAATACGTTTTAAGATTTGCGTTGTTCGTTAGTTGTATGCAAAAGGAGTTTGAGTTTATTCATGTAAAATTGTGTTTTAAAGTAAAGCAGGCTATTAAAAGTCAGGAAAATGGTTGCCCTTTGGGGGAGCAGTATCAGGAAAGGAGCAGGAGGGGGCTTCGGAGGACCCAGTGTCTGTTCTGTGTCTGAGTGCTGGTTCTGTTCTGTGTCTGGGTGCTGGATGCATGGTGTGTTTGGAAAATAACTGTTCCTGTGTGAATTGTACTTTAACGAAGAGATTAAAAATACGTGGATGCATACTATTCAACATAGAAAAAAATGTTCATTAAAAAAAATTGGAATGTACACAAGAACATAAAGGAGTGAAAATGGAAAATTTGGAAGGTGGAAAAGTGTAAAAGAAAGAAAATGCCACCATCATCGATTCCGCTTCGCTGCTTTTCCCTGCACTTCATCTTGCCCGTTAGAAATAGTTGTGATCATGCTACACATTCATATGCAGTTTTATACCATTTAATTTGTTGCTTTTCTCCGACTTAGTATTTTAGTGGAAGCATGTCCTCCTGCTGTTAAACGCTCTGTGAGCATCTGTCCTTTTGGAAGTGACAATCTTCTTTCGTAGGCGAGCACCACTGTGCGAGTGGTCAGCTCCAACGCCAACGCCGCGGGTCCCCTCATAGTGGCCGGCTACAACGTGTCTGGCTCTGTCCGCAGCGATGGGGAACCCATGAAAGGGGTGAAGTTTCTTCTCTTTTCTTCTTTAGTGACCAAAGAGGTAAGCAAAGAGGAGTGAAGAACAAGAGAGATTGTGGGCAGGGAGTGGAGGAGATGGGAGATCAGAGACTAAGAAATTCAGGTCAGTCACAGACATGGAAAAAAAACTTACGGCTACCCAAGGGGAAAGCTGGGGGGAGGGATAAATTAGGAGCTTGACATTAACATATACACACTACTGAAAATAAAGTAGATAAGCAATAAGATCCTACTGTATTAGCACAGAGGTGCGTACGTACTCAGTCGTGTCTGACGCTTTGTGAGTCCATGGACTGTAGCCCACCAGACTCCCCTGTCTGTGGGATTTTTCAGGCAAGAATCCTGGAGTGGGTTGCCATTTCCTCCTCCAGGGGATAGCACGGGGAACTATATTCAGTATCTTGTAATAAACTGTATAATTGTGCTGGAAAAGACTCTCGAAAGTCCTATGGACTGCGAGGAGATCAAACCAGTCTGTCCTAAAGGAAATAAACTTTGAATATTCACTGGAAGGACTGATGCTGAAGTTGAAGCTCCAGTACTTTGGCCCCCTGATGCGAAGAGCCAGTTTGCTGGAAAAGACCCTGATGCTGGGAAAGGTTGAGGGCAGGAGGAGAAGGGGGCACCACAGAGGATGAGATGGTTGGATGGCATCACTGACTCAATGGACATGCTGCTACTGCTGCTGCTAAGTCGCTTTAGTCATGTCCGACTCTGTGCGACCCCATAGACGGCAGCCCGCCAGGCTCCCCCGTCCCTGGGATTCTCCAGGCAAGAACACTGGAGTGGGTTGCCATTTCCTTCTCCAATGCATGAAAGTGAAAAGTGAAAGTGAAGTCGCTCAGTCGTGTCCGACTCTTAGTGACCCCATGGTCTGCAGCCCACCAGGCTACTCCGTCCATTGGATTTTCCAGGCAAGAGTACTAGAGTGGGTTGCCATTGCCTTCTCCCAATGGACATGAGTTTGCACAAACTCTGGGCAATAGTGGAGGACAGGGAAGCCTGGTGTGCTGCAGTCCGTGAGCTCACAGAGAGTCAGACATGTCAGTGACTGAACAACAATAAGCTGTAATGGAGAAGAATCTGAAAAAGAATGTATATATGTATGACTGAATCACTGTGCTGTATAGCAGGACACAGTTCAACGTTGTAAACCAACTATACTTCAATTAAATAAAAAAATGCAGGTCAAAGTTGATGGATAGTCTCACCATCTAAGAACCTTGTATCTCTCTTTTGACTCACAATAAATTGAATGTCTGCTCTGGGAGGCAGTGTAATTCAGTGGAAAGTGCCCAGGCTTTGAAATCAAACAGACCCCGCTTCAGACAGATCCCAGCTCTGCCTCAGGGCAGCTGTGTGAACGTGGGCCAGTATAGTTTCTCATCTGGACTATGGTGATCCATGGTAGGGGAGGACAGTCAGGTGATTTTTTTTTCTAAGAAGGCTGTACCATTTTTAACTTTGCAAATGAAAATTGAAGTGTTAGTCACTCCGTCATGTCTTTGTAACTGCGTAGACTGCAGCCCACCAGGCTTCTCTTTCCATGGGATTCTCCAGGTAAGAATACTGGAGTGGATTGCCACTTCCTTCTCCAGGGGATCTTTCCGACCCGGGGATTGAACCCGGATCTCCTGCATTACACTCAGATTCTTTACCATCTGAGCCCCCGGGAAACCCTTAACTTTGCAGACTTGTATGTAAAGATTTTTACATTGCGCTCTGTTCTCTACTGCATCGTAGGTTTCAGAAATATTTTGTGAAATAAAACTTAGGCAAGTTTTTTGAAAGGTGGCTATTTGGTAATAATCAGAACGTCGAAATGGAAAAGGAAGTCATTTTGGCCTTTTTCTCCTGACATAGGATGTCCTGGGCTGCAACCTCTCCCCGGTGCCCGGGTTCCAGCCCCAGGACGAGAGTCTGGAGTACCTGTGCCACGCGGTCTCCAAAGAAGACGGCTCCTTCTCCTTCTATTCCCTGCCCAGCGGGGGCTACACTGTGGTGAGCAAAGCTGACTTCCGTTCTGTTTATGTTTGGGAGTCTTACGACAGGAGGTATCAGTGCCCTTGCAATATCAAAGGACTGAATGGTTGGCCTGCAGTTCCACAGACATTTTATTTAGCAGTAACTTAAGATGTGACTCTGTCTCCTCAGTAACAGCTGCAGAAAGCCTAAGTCTTTCCTCTTTTAAATGTGAAACCATTATGATTAATAGTGTCTGTTTGTCCACTTTGAACCTCTATAGTTATTTGTGGGCTGCTGGCTTTGAGTGTTAGTATTGATGGTTGAATCATGTTCCTGGCTCTTGGTAATTAACAGACTTTTCCTTCCAGATTCCGTTCTATAGAGGAGAGAGGATTACCTTTGACGTTGCTCCTTCCAGACTTGATTTTACTGTGGAACACGACAGCCTGAAAATTGAGGTAAGACCTCCCTGCCTTCTGGAGGGACAGGTGTTGAAGTGCCCATTCCTGGGCACAGGTGTTGCAAACGTGTTAAAAAACAATTAATATTTATCTAAAAGTGCTGTTGGAAAAAACAGAATCTTACACTTTCTTCCACTTGATTCTGGGATCCATGGACTCCTTCATGTCGCTCACGTAACATCTGTATCTTAGTGAATTGGAGCCCTGGTTTTATCTACTTCATTCAATGAGATATATTCCCGGAGTGTCAGTGACACATATTTCAGGTACTGTTCTAGTGATGGGCTTATTGGAGTAATTGAAAGAGGCAAAAATTCCTCTTCTTGTGTAATTCATGTTCTGATTGCAGAAGGAGATGATACATTTATAAATAAGTAAATCAGAAAGTATATGAGAAGGGCATGTGTTCTTTAGAAACAAAGCAAGAAGAGAGATTATACCGTTTCAAGGTCAAGTGGGGGTTGAGGTCTCCTGGGTTGTACTTGGGAAGGCCTCACGGGGAGGTGACTTTTGAGTAACAGCCTGAAGGGGGAGAGGCAGTGAAGTGTATTTACGTCTGTGGGAAGTGTGTGTAAGACACGGGCGTGGCAGGTGTGAAAGTCCTGAAGCACGAGTGTGGCTAGGAGGTGTGGGGAACCCCAGGAGGCCAAGGCGGCTGGAACGAGGGAGTGAGGGAATGGGGAGGAGGAGAGGGGCCAGAGCGGTGATGGAGCAGGTCGTGCAGGTCCTGCTGGGCTTTCTGGGCAACAGTTGGCACCACTGAAAGGTTCTGAGCAGAAGCAGATGCACTCCCCTGCCTGCCACGGTGAGCAGAGTCTGCAGGGGGCAAGGTGGAAGCGAGGGACCAGCCCGCAGGCTGTGGCAGGAGACCAGGTGACCTGACAGAGCCTGGGCCATGTGGGCTGGCAGGTGAGGTGACGGGCAGGGTGAGAGGTGTCCTGACAAATGCCTTAGACCTAAACCAGGTGGTGAACGTGCTTTTCATCGCATTTCTGTCTTTAATTACAGAGGTAGTAGAAAATGTGCTAGGTCAAATCCCCAAAGAAAACGGCAGCCTTTTATAAGTGGACCACCTAGTGTTACAGTTATTGAAAACATTAGATTTTAATCTTTTTCTTTTACATTAGAAAGGACTACATTGAAGTAGCTTAACCGGGTGGAAGCTAGCTTTCTGGTCACATGCTCAGCGGGATTCTGACTCTGCCTTTTAAGATCCTAAAGCATTTGACTGTTCCGCTGTGTGCTGGAGGGGGGATGGGAGGGTAAAGGTCGAGCCCTTGGTGCTTGAAGGGACTTGCCAGGAAGGATCAGGGCAGGTGACTGGGGAAACACGTTTTCCGATTGCAAACCAAAGTTTTAAACAGACATGAGTGGAATTTCAGGAAGCAGTCTATAAGCTAAATAACGTAGGACTGTTGAGTCTTGTTCTTTTACTGTATTTCTAACACGTGGTTTAGTGCCAGGTACATGGCAGGTGCCTAATAAAGATGACTGTTGAGCGAATAGACGATTTAATAAGTGGGTTAACCCACTTATTAAAAGAGCTATCTGACTAAAGAGGAACCCATTTTCTTAAAGCTCTCAAGTACCGTCACATGCATGCATTCCATCCATTCATTCAGGAATCATTTATTGAGTGCCTGCTGTGTACCAGGTGACTTAAGACAGAAGAGGGCCCCGTTTTCATGGAGCTCACTTTCTAGTGGGAGGTAGACAAACTAGGAAGAAATCAAACAAGGACATTGGGAAGTTACTGGCTATTGGGAAGGTTTTTGCTGAAGCCTCTAAAGTAGATTAGTGTGATTGTCAGTGCGTGGCTGGGGCAAGAGGCAGGAGCTCCCGAGAGAGGGTAGTCAGGGAGGGCGTCTTGGAGGTGGTGACGGTTTGAGCAGAACCTGAAGGATGAGATGGGGTGGCCCGTCTCCCGTCTTCTCCAGGTGTGGGAGGAGATCCAGGCTAAGGGAGCCCCACATGGTGAAGGCACGTGGGAACCCCAGATCAGGGTGGCTGGAGCCCAGCAGCTGCGGAGGGCCGGGCCCTGGCCCTCACAGGCAGGGAGGGTGCAGACACATAAACCGAGCTGAGGAGCTGGGAATGTGGGCTGAGGGATGCGCAGCAGTGGGGGCTGAGCAGGGGGTGTAGGCGGACCTGGGACT
Source organism: Oreotragus oreotragus (assembly GCA_006410675.1). Taxonomy (NCBI): domain Eukaryota; kingdom Metazoa; phylum Chordata; class Mammalia; order Artiodactyla; family Bovidae; genus Oreotragus; species Oreotragus oreotragus. The sequence goes on along the minus strand of SJYX01010057.1, from coordinate 18,202 downwards.
TGAATTCCGGTGTGGCGGGAAAGCAGAAGGGCCCGCAAGACCTTGCAGAGGTGGAATCCACGTGCCTGTGATGCTGGGGGCTGGGCAGCGGGGTGCACGGTGGTCCTGGGTCTCGGCTGGGAGACTGCGGGGTGGCCTGGGCCCCCGAAAACAGCGTGTGGAGGGGAGCGGGTGTGGAGGGGTGCTCCCACAGGTCTGACTCAGTGGTCCCTGGGGAAGTCAGTCTCTCGATCGTTTTCATTCAGTTATTTGACAAATACCCGGGTTTTGGGAGAAGGAAATGGCAACCCACTCCAGTGTTCTTGCCTGGAGAAGCTCAGGGACGGGGGAGGCTGGTGGGCTGCCGTCTATGGGGTCTCACAGAGTCGGACACGACTGAAGCGACTTAGCAGCAGCAGTAGCAGCAGGTTTTGGGAATCTAAGGAGGAAGACAGACGTGGGAAGGGGTTGCTGGTGGGTGAGTCGGGAGGGAGCCGGGCTGTTGCGGGGGACCAGGAGGAGCCAGTGTGGGGCGGCGTGCTGAGCGATGGCCTGAGGGGCCTAAGGGGGGCTTCCTCAGCCCAAGTACACGACAGCTTCTCCCTGTTCCTCATCTTCAGCCGGTGTTCCATGTCATGGGATTTTCTGTCACTGGGAGGGTCTTGAATGGACCGGAAGGTGAAGGTGTCCCGGATGCAGTGGTCACCCTGAACAGCCAGATCAAAGGTGAGCAGACACCCTGGGCCCAGGCCTGATTGCCAGGGCTGGGCTTTACTACAGGGGGAGATGGAAAGAAAACAAAATCTTAATGACTCTGTGACAACAAGCCAGCTTTCGGTATCCCCGTGTTGATGAGGGACATGCAGCTGCTTTTGGCTCATCCTTTGTCAGCATGTTTTTGTTCTACAGTCAGAACAAAAGCTGATGGCTCGTTCCGCCTGGAGAACATAACCACCGGGACGTATACCATCCACGCCCAGAAGGAGCACCTGTACTTTGAAACCGTCACGATCAAAATCGCACCCAACACACCTCAGCTGGCAGACATCATTGCCACGGGGTAAGGGGATCGTGGGGGACCCCGGGGCTTATGCTGGCAGTCAGCAGAGACCAGAACACCTACGATCTGAGCGTGTGTTTCTGCCACGGAGTCTCATTCCGTCTCCGACGCCTGTGGAGATGCAGCTGGCTTCGTTAAAAAGATCAGAGCTAAACGTTATGAACTGAGGGTACGTAGCTGTTGGCTGCTTCCCGAAAGTCATCTTGCTTCAGAATTAAAGTGGGTTTACGATAGAAGAGGATCTGTTGTGCCTGACTTCACATCTGTGGGGCCTTCCTTGGCTTAATTGGAAGGCATTGTAGTTGGTTGAGAACGTTGGTTGTAAGATGCTTCGGGTCATGAGTCACAATTCTTCCTGTTTTGTTGTGCTTAGCCTGAGTTGTGAGGGGACATGCCGTGGTTGAATTCCTGTAGTTTCATCCCACAGTGACAACATTTAGTGCAGTGAGCCCCGGCCTTGGAGTAGAGTCTGGGTCTTTTTTATCTGCATGTTCCCTAGAGAGCGGAGGTGGGGAGGCTGCCATCTTGTCCTTGGCAATAGGTGCTCACTAAAAAGTTACCTGGTGGCCCAGTTGGTAAAGAATTTGCCTACACTGCAGGAGAGACCCGGATTCCATCCCCGGGTCGGGAAGATCCCTTGGAGAAGGGAATGACCTCCCTCTCCGGTATTCTTGCCTGGAAAATCCCATGGACAGAGGAGCCTGGCGGGCTGCAGGGTGGGGCAGGGTCTGCATGGAGAGTGGCCTCTCAGAGCAGCGTGGTGTGGATGAGGGATGGGGGCACAGCGCCTGGCGTTGCTGGAGTGGAAAGTGCTGAGCAGACTGAGGGAGCAGGTGTCGAAGGGCCTCTTCATGCCCCAGTGGAAGCGGAGGGCTTTTTCCATCAGGGAGAAAAGTCAAAGGCCAGTGAACAGTTGTAAGCATGGAGGTAACATGGTTAGATGTTTGTCTTCAGTGAGACACGTTGGTGCCATGGCGGGGAAGCCCTCAAAGGGTCGGGACGAGGCTGCGGGAGGCCTGAAAGCAGAGTTGTCTGATGGAGAAATGTCTCAGGGTTCCCAGCCCCAGAGGCCGCGGCCCTGGAGAGGAGCCAGGTGGGGCTGAGGCAGCGGTTGTGACCTCGGGGTCCGCAGGCCCGCTAGGTGGCGCTCTTCACCAGGTGCTCAGGTGGATTGTGAATCCGGAAGACTTGGTGGCAGAACCTTGGAAAGGGTAGGCGCGGGTAGAAGTGGATCTGTGGCCCGGAAGTAGAATGTCAGCCCTCGAGGGGCGGCCTCAGGGGAGCCTGGGGCGGGGGCTTTAGATGTGACCTCCCGCTGGTCACGGGGTCCGGGAGCTGAGCCCTGAAGACGGGCTTTACTGGCCTGGTCACTGAGGAGGTTTTCTTTAGGCAGGTGGGGGCTCTGGGTCAGGGCTTCAGTGAGGAGGCGGACCCCCGAGGAGCCTCAGGAAGTGATCCTGGGCTTCAGTTCCCCCTTCACGAGCAGCTCTGAGCGGCGACTCCGGGTGAGGCACCGAGGTGAGTGCTGGGTGTGTACAGTGAGCCAGACCAAGGCTGCCAAGGCAGGGCTGTGGTCTTCCTGGCTTAAGGCGAGGAGTCGGTGACCAGGTTACGGGGGTGTGCCGGAAGCGCTTGGGGACCCGCAGGGGACCTCCTTCAGGCTGGGGGCTGTGGAAGCCGAGACCTTCGGGAGGACCGAAAGGTAGCCGAGTGGACGACTTGGCAGGTGGAGGGGTCAGTGTGTTGCAGGAGGGGGGCTCCTCCTGGAGGGTTCTCTGCGTAGAGGGGTGGGGTGGCGGTGAGGCCTGTGGCCATCTTGTATGGGCGAGCTTTTCCCCAGGTGAGTGGAGACCCTAGATGGGTTTTCAGCAAGGGAGCTGTGAATCAGGGAGCTTTGGAAAGATTTTCTCTTCTTCTCCTGACTGCTGTGTGGGGGATAAGTGGGGGAGGGGGGAGCCAGAGTAAACTTGAGGGAGTAAGTAGGAGGTGCTGGAGGAGTTTGCTGGAGGAGATGGTGACCAGTGGGACCTGAGACCGGGTTCTGGGGGGAGGGAAGGAGCGGGTAAGTTTGATGGGTGATAGGCCTGTGCCTCAGAGCCCAGGTTTCCTGTTTCAGCCATTTGGGTAGATGGAGGAGGTACCATTCCCCGTTCATGGAGGTAGGGAAACATAGTTTAATTTTATATTTATTCTTTGAAATGGGATTTTGAATCAAAGAGAAACCACATTCTTTGAATATCTTTGGAAAAGCTGATCATTTTTCTTTTGGGCCATATAGCATGTTTCTCTTTTAATTCATTGATATTTCTTACTTTTTCTTTTATTCTCTTTTAAAACATTATTTATTTGAAAAATAAAAAAAACTGAGTTAAGTGACACAATGTAGCTGCCTCACTAGGCACCAAAATTACTAATTTCTCTCCATAAATGTATTAAATTCTGATGAAAGAATTATTTTTTTCAGAGTTTAAACTTTTTATTTTGTATTGGGATATAGCCTATTACCAGTGTTGTCTGATGAAAGAATTTATTGACAGAAATTGATTTTTAAGGGCTTCAATATAACTAACACTCTCCTACCAGCTTTTTAGTTCTTTTTCTAAACGAATGTGTATTTAGTGTAATGGGTCACTCCTCTTTAATGGAGAATATGAGCTAAAACACACCATATGGTTAAAGTATTAAAACTTAGGCAAGGGAGTTCAACTTGTAATGAATAAGGGGACTCCCCACCCCCCGAAAAAGACACAAATGAAGAGCATATGGAAGGGCCTTGAGAACAATTCTTTCGGTATTCCCTTCCTGTCGATTTTATCTGAAAGTACACAGTAGGGAACCAAAAAAAAAAGACAAACCTTTGCATTCAGATCAGGGCTTGGCACACTTTTTCCATCAAGGACCAGAGAATAAATATTTTAGACTTCATGGGCCCATACAGTCTTTGTGACGAAGCCTACCATAGACAATTCATAAATGAATGGGCATGGCCATGTTCCAGGTAAACTTTATGTGTGCACACTATGATACACTTTTTATGTGTCACGAGACAGTCTTGATTTTTTTTCCCCCTTTTTAACCCTTTAAAGGTGTGAAAACCATTCTTAGCTCATGATCCCAACCAAAACAGGTGGCTGGTATGACTTGACCCGTGGGCTGTGGTGTCTTACCCCCTGCTGTCCAGCCTGAACCCTGGTGGCCAGCCTGGTCACGTCCGTCTAGAGCAGTGGTCCCCAGCCTTTTGGGCACCAGGGACCTGTTTTTTTTTTTTTCTCTTTTGAGATCTGTTTTTTGGAAGACAGTTTTTCCATGGTCTAGAGGAAGGAGGGGGAGTCTGTGATGGTTCAGGCGTACTTTATTTATTTATGGTGCACTTTATTTCTTTATGACATCAGCTCCACCCCAGATCATCAGGCATTACTTAGCTCCAGGAGACGGGGGCCTCTGCTCCAGAGAGACGACTGTGGCCCGCACCGCCTCGTGGTTCTTTCTGCTGTTTTTTCTTTGCAGCCGAGTGGGCCTGCCAGCGCCTAGTGCACCCCATTATTGTCCAGCACTGAGCCCAGTGTTTTTTATTCTCTTCCTGTCAAAAGTAGCAACTGATTTTTATCTAAAGCGATCCTCTTGAAGATTACAAAATGTAAATTTTAGGCCGTTGAAGAATTGCTTGTGACCTCCAGCAGTGGGACATGATTACAACTGACTAAACATGAAGACGGCCACTCAGTGGACACTGGGCTTTGCTGGTTTTTATTAGCGGGTGGATGTGCCTTTCCTGTGCTTCTGGAAATGTGCCATGTCGTACTTTACACTCCGCTCATTTGCAGTCTCCAGTCTGAGTCATTACCTTAATAGGGCTTTTCAATTATAAGTTGCTTCTGTAGCTCCTAGCTCCTAAGGAGTTCAATTTTAGCTCTGCATTTCTTTAAACTTAATTACCTTTCCTGTTCAGATCTCTCAGATTGCTTTTCTCTGTGCATTATATATAATCACAGGCGAGGAAGCCATCTTTGATAACCTTGCCTTGTTTTATCGCCTGGGTAATACCACACTTCCTTAGGCAGCTTATAGCTCTTGCATTTAAGGACCCATCCACATTCTTGGTTGTGGCTGCTCCACCGTCAATGACCCAATTACCTGAAACATTTTTATCATCCACAAATTGTCTGAAAACCGCTTCTGCAGTGGGGAATGGCCAGCTGTCACCCAGAACACACAAACAGCCCTGCCCCAGGCCCTTCCTCTGCCTTTCCGTGTGCAGAAAGAGGTCCAATCTTCTTTCTAATGATTGCTCATAAAACTGGAGTCGTTAGGTCTGTATTCCTGTCTCTTCATTAAGATCACACTAGTCTCAGGGATGAGGGCTGGAAGCGGGATTCCAAGTCTGGGTTGCCAGCACCTTTCCTGTGATAATTGAGTTCTCCTGCTGGGCTGAATGGTCCTCTTGTTGCAGGTTCAGTGTCTGTGGCCAGATATCAATCATTCGCTTCCCTGACACTGTCAAGCAGATGAGTAAATACAAAGTTGTCCTGGCCTCTCAAGAAAAGGACAAGTCTTTAGTCACTGTGGAGACGGATGCTCAGGGATCATTCTGTTTTAAAGCGAAACCAGGGACCTACAAAGTTCAGGTATGGCGAGTTTTGTTCCATTTAATATATTTGAAAAGCAAACAAACAACAACAACAATGATTCGAAAGGGTTATTTTAAGATGGGATCAGAGAAGGAGCATTTTCATTCCCAGTTTCTTTTGATAATTTTACATTCCTGCGTGTCACAGTCAGAAGAGCAGATAGGCAGCTGGCTTGAAAGGATGCAACAGGTGTTTCTCTTTTCCCGTCCTGATGTTTATTAGGGGTTAGTATCAGGCTGCCAGTCACATGTCTACCTCCTCAGGCTTCTGGCTGCTGTAGAATATCCATGGGTCTCCAGATGAGATCAGAGTGAACTCTCTTAGTGGCAGCTCAGTTAACATCCACAGAGCATGGCTTCTGGACCCTGAGACCAAAATGGAGCTTCCCGTTTCCTACCCTACTGTAAATTGGAGATGCTGAGCTGGCACCGCCTGATTCCTCTATCCATCTCCTTGGTGAAGAAGCTGGGGAGACCCTGGCCTGTGGTCTCACCACTGGGGTGAAGGCCTGAGGACAGGTCGGGGCAGGAAGCCAGAGGTAAGACAGAAGCAGGGGTTCAGCCCACCAGCCCCGCACTGAGACCATGTCAACTGCTGCTGCTCCTCCTCCCCGGGTGGAGCAGGGGATGGGCGAGGGGAGGGAGTCAGGGAGGGTCCTTCTAAGACTGTGCTCTCTTCCAGGCCAGTGGGATCTCCCCACTCTGAGGAGGTGGGGTAGGGGCACAGCCTTCCCCCTGCGTCCACGAACAGTGTGCTGTGTGGGTGGTCGACTCTTTTACCAGCCAGCCAGCTTCTTGTGATGTTGGCCACATAGACAAGCCTTTGGAGACTCCTTCAGAGGCACAGTCAGGGACTTTTCCAAGGAAGGGCAGCTCTGGAATGTGATCTCTCTAGGGATGAAGAAGGCCAGCACCGCCTCCTCTCCCAGCTCCTCTTGTGAGCCTGAGAAAGGCACGCAGAAATGAGGGAAGAAGAAATTGCCCAGGTCCACTATTGGTCATCCACATGGGTCCACAAGCTCACAGTTCATGTCACAAGTGACCTCACGCCAGAATCAGGTTCTAGGATTTAGTGATAGATAACAGCTGCATGTCCCGATACGCTTTTGTGTGCACCCTGACACCACGGAGAGCTGGTGTTCTATGTCTGATTAGAAATACAGTTTCTTCACACTAGCAATATGCAGATTTGTTGTGATTATAAAACTATGCCTAGGAATGAACCTTCTCCTTTAGCATCCGTCTAGCCTCAGGCGCAGATGGATGATCTGGTGTCCTCTTGGCCAGGGAGCAGCGACCCTGATGCAGCCGCTGACCTTGTCCTGTGTGTCCCACAGGTGATGGTTCCTGAGGCAGAGACCAGGGCGGGCCTGACGCTAAAACCCCAGACGCTGCTGCTGGCTGTGACCGACAGGCCTGTGATGGACGTGGCCTTTGTGCAGTTTTTGGCATCAGTTTCTGGGAAAGTCTCTTGTCTGGGTAAGACGTCAGTTGAAAGCAAGAACGGATGAGTTTGAAGAAGCAGGCTGAGAGAGGTGGGATTTGGGTGGGCTCTTCCTCACTGGGCAGTGGCAAAGGTCATAGCAGAAGCTGATCAGGGGAGTGGTGTGTGTGAGGCTGTGTTGCGTGCAGTTCTTTCTGAATAATTGCCACAATCACCGGGAACATTTCTCTTGGAATACTCCTGCTTTGGCTCCCAAAAGAATGTGTGGGATTCTTTTTCTGAAAGGAGTTGGGCCCAGGTTTCTGTCATTTACCAGTATGAGACTGTAAGCATTTACTTGCCCAGCCTCAGTTTTCCTTCAATAAAATGGGAATACTGCTGCTCTCAGAGGGTTTTAATGAGGCTTAAATGTGGTCATATCAAGAGGCCATATAGCATAGTGGTTAAGATCATAGACTCCAGAGTCGGACCACATGGGTTTGAACCATCGCTGTGTGATGTAGGGTAAGTGACTTAACCTCTCTGTGCTTTGAGTCCCTCATCTGTAACGTGGGGATGTTAACAGTACCTGCCTCACAAGATTATTGTGACGATCAAAGGAGTCAGTGTGTGTATGGTAAAGAATCTGCCTGCAATGCGGGAGACCCAGGATTGATCCCTGGGTCAAGAAGATCCCCTGGAGAAGGGCATGGCAACCCACTCCAGTATTCTTGCCTGGAGAATCCCATGGACAGAGGAGCCTGGCAGGCTACAGTCCATGGGTTCTCAAAGAGTCAGACACGACTGAGCAGCTAACACTTTTTTCATAGTCATTAGAAGTCCCTGGAACACCGTAAGAACCATGTAAATCTTTGCCGTTATTAGTACTGTGATGATGATGATGATAAAGGGCCCAGTTCTGTGCCTGGTATGAAGTGGGCCTTCAAGAGAGTTTCATTGCTTGTCTAACTTTTTCTCTGGCTCCTGTTGGTGCGCTATAGATACTGTTTCTGCCAGTGCAGTAAATGCTGGGCAGCCTCTTTGCTTGGTGCCTTACATGGTGGGAGAGGTGGGGTGTAGGGAAACTTCTTAGAATCCAGTAGACACCTGTTAGCTTTGAAGGACCCCTCCTGGGGCTGCCCTTCAGAAGCTAAGTGGTAGCAAGCAATGCACAGCGGTCGAGGGTTGGAACAGGTGCTGTGGTTCCCAAAGCCACCAAGCGAGGCCCCTGCATCTTTTCTCTACAGACACTTGTGGTGACCTGCTGGTGACCCTGCAGTCCCTGAGCCGCCAGGGCGAGAAGCGGAGCCTCCAGCTCTCCGGCAAGGTCAACTCGATGGCTTTCATGTTTGACAACGTGCTGCCCGGAAAATACAAGAGTAAGAACTGAAGGCAGCACTTCCTGTGTCTGTAAACTTTCTGAAAACTCGCTCTCTAGTTGCATCCCAACTATACTTGCTTAACTCTTGTTTGTCTTTGTCCTTTGACCTTGAATTTGCATTATTTAGCTTGGGCAGTAATGCAGGAGTTGAGGCTTTCTGAACCAACTGCCACCTCATCAGGATGATCCACACACTTCTCCTTATGCCATTTTATTTGTAAATTCCTGAAAACAGTGTCACATGATTACACTGACATGTTCTACCACTTAGCAGCTGTGTGAGCCTGGCAGCTTACTTGATCTCCCTGGGACTCGGTTTCCCCTTCTGAAGCAGGAGTCACAGACCCTTTCCACAGAGTGATGGAATCCGATTTGTAAAGCCCCGGCACAGTGCCTGGGAAGGAGAAGGCACTTTTCCTTGTCTTCCTCAAGAAGCTGCCCATTGGCTCTATTTTTGCTCTGTCAGAAATCAGCCTGAAGCTGCTGGGTGTAAACAGCCTCGAAAGCAGTAGACGGATTTTTCAGGGAGATTATGTTTTCTGTTAATGTTGGGTGTTGGCAAACTATGATCTGAGGGCAACTGCCTGTTTTTATGAATAAAGTTTTATTGGAACACAGCCACGCCTGTTTGTTTGTTTGTCATCTGTGGCTGCTTGTGTGCTGCAGAGGCAGAGTTGAATAGTGGAGACCCTGTGGCCTTCAGAGGTGAAAATATTTACTCTCTGGCCCCTTAGAGGGCAAGTTTGCCAGTGTCTGAATGTCTTACCTATAGCCTGGTCTTAGGCTCAGTTGGATTTCTTTGTTAGTGATTTTAATGGCCATTGGTTTCAGTTTTTTTTTTTTTTTTTTGGCAATTACTTATTCCCAGCATGGCCAGCTCTGTATATATACCTACACATACAGACACACATACTTGTTTGTGTGTATGTACATATAGGGGCTTCCAAGGTGGTTCAGTGGTAAAGAATTTGCCTGCCAAAGCAGGAGACAGAGATTTGATCTCTGGGTCGGGAAGATCCCTTGGAGAAGAGCATGGCAACCCACTCCAGCATTCTTGCCTGGAGAATTCGATAGAGGAGCCTGGCGGGCTACTCTCCGTGGAGTCTCAGAAGAGTCAGACGTGACTGAGCGACTAAACGATAAGAACAGCATGTGTATAACTCACTCAGGCACTTCATTAGCAGTGTTTTTCTGGGGTATTCAGGGAGGTGGTGTGCTCTGCCCACATGGGTGTCGTGTCGTGTCCTTTGCAGTCAGCATCCTGCATGAAGACTGGTGCTGGAAGAACAAGAGTCTGGAGGTGGAGGTTCTGGAGGACGATGTGTCCGCCGTTGAGTTCAGGCAGACGGGCTACATGCTCCGGTGCGCCCTTTCCCACGCCATCACTCTGGTAAGCGGGCTGCTAAGGATGCTCTTATTTGGAAGGACACTCGCCGTTTGGAGAGAGAGAAGGACTAGTGTGCCAAGAGGACCATCAGCATAGTCAAGCCAGATTTCCTTTTCTGCCCCTCAGCTCACCCACCTATTATGGAAACACCATCAGGATGCATTTTTAAGTCCCTTAGTGGAAAGATGCCTTTGTTGGGGAGAGTTCCTTGTCTTGGCTCCACGTTAAACTCTAACTTTGACTAGTGATTTTGGAAAGCCTTTGATGTAGTGCAGAGCATGTGGGCTTTGTAGGGCCTGCCAAGTTGAAGTAATGTTTGTGAGCCTCCATTTTTTCTTCTGAACTTGAGATCGTAACACTCCCCAGGGTTGTAGGGAGGTATGAGTAAATCTCTCACGTATTTGAAGTCTTCCTGTGTACCCTGCACTTTCTTAGGAACAGGTGCGGCTGAGCAGAGTTGGCTGTCCTCTTGCAGTCTCTGTGGCTGGGTTGGCAGTTAAACCTAGTGGGTTTTAGGATGCGAGCATCTGTGTAGCCCTGCGTAGGTCTGTTCCTGAACTTCGTATAATCTTCTGACTTCTAGCAATGGCAGGTGTCATTGTCAGATCTCAGTGGCAAAATGGGGGCAAATGACAATTAAGTGGCTGCTTATGTTAGACACCAGACCAGTGAGACTGCCAGTTGAACGCTCGAACCACTTAACTACAAATGGTCCACAGGCAGCTTTGTTACAGGAAATGGGGTGATTAATATCCAGTTGAGAACAAGCGAGAGACATTCGGGAAACCAGTCCTTGACTTCCATTTCTCTTAGACTCAGAACGTACTCCTAATGAGGCCAGCCCTTTGCTGACTCCTGTCTCACCCCCTACCCCTCTCCGCCTCGTTCACTAGCTGCCTCCAGTTCCACACCAAGCTCGGTCTCTTCTCCGGGCCTTTGCCCATACTCTTCTCTGCCTGAAATGCCGCGTCTTCTCTGCAACTGAGTGTAGTTGCTTTTTCTCATCATTCAGGCTGAAGTCCCAGTGTTACCTGCTTCGGGGAGTGGGCTAGGGGGGATGCTGTCTTGAGGCCAAGCTGAACAAGCCTCTGCGGAGGGCACTCTGTCCTGCTCCCTGTTTATTTCCTGCTAAGCTCTGTGACTTCGTAGCTGACGTCTACTGACTTCTCTGCTGACTGCATGGATTTTCTGTCTTCCCGTATCAGAATGTAATCCACGCTGAAAACGAGCCGTGGCAGCAACCAGGGCCCAGCCTTGGGTCAGCCGCATGGCAGGTGCTCAGTAAATGTTAGTTGACTGAATGAAAAAGATCATGTTTCTGTTGGAAGTTTTGGAGGGCTTTTAATTTTCCCCTGGCTTCCAGCTGTTCAAATGATTAATGTGCAAAACAGGTGACTGGTTCAGAAGCAAAAAGCTCATTCGTTGTCCGGGTGTCTCCGTCTTCCCTGGTAAGGCATCGTCTTGGCTTTGTTCCCGTAGGAATTTTACCAGGATGGGAATGGACCTGAGAACGTGGGGATTTATAACCTCTCCAAAGGAGTCAACCGGTTCTGCCTGTCCAAGCCTGGTGAGTCTGGAAGGATCAACGTCTTCTGAGCGAGGGAAATGGAGAGGCTCTCGAGAGTGTTTTCAGAGGTGTTTTTCCCCATCTCGGTTCAGTTTGCATCAAGCTATCAATTTTGGTTGTGGGTAACGCCTCTGGAGGGAGCAGCACTTTTACCCAGAGAATTAGAGCTGGGGGTTGGCACATGTTCCCAGGCTCTTGAGTTTGAGTTGAGTCCAGACCTCAGGGCCCTTTCACTTTGAAAAATCGAACACCATCAGCCCATCATCTCTCCTGCTGAGTGATCACTCCCACCTTGCTTAAAATCCTTCAGTGGCTTCTTTCTCTCTTTGTTAATCACTTTATTGAGATGCAATTTGCAGACCATAAAATTCACCCACTTAAAATGTACAATGCAGTGATTTTTAGTAAATACCCCTAAGCCATACAACCATATAATCCAGTTCAGAACATTTTCATTGTTCCAGTGACTCTTTCCTACGTGTTTACGGTTCATCTCTATTCCCATCTTTTGGCAGTCACTAATCTATTTTCTGTCTCTATGAATTTGCCTTGTTTCATATAGTGAAGTCATACAATACTGTTATTTTTTAGGCTCCTTTCACTTTAGCATAATGTTTTTGAAGTTCATTTAGGTCATAGCAGATATTAATAATTTGTTCCTTTTTATTGGTGAACAGTATTCCATAGCATGGATATATCACAGTTTGTGTATCCCTTCACCAGTTGGTGGGTAAATTGTTTCCAGTTTGGGGCTATTATAAATAATGTTGCTGTGAACATTTGTGTACAGGTTTTGTTTGGACATCTGTTGGGGAGATATCTAGGAATGGAATCAAATGATAAATTTATGTTTAATTTTTTAAGAAACTGCCAAAATATTTTCTGAAAAAGCTGTATTTGCCATTTGATATTCCCACCAGCTATGTCTGAGGGTTTCAGTTTTTCTACCTTTTTACCGTTATTTGTTACTATCTTTTTGATTTGTAGCATCCTGGTGGTTCTAAAGTAGGATCTCATTGTAGTTTCATTTTGTGTTTTCCTAAGGAATAATTTAGGGACTTCTGTTGGTTCTCAGGATAAAGTACAGTAACCTCCATTTACCCGTGGTTTCACTTCCCACAGTTTCAGTTACCTCTTGTCAACTGCAGCCCAAAAATATTAAATGGGAAATTTCAGAAATAAACAGCTTATACCTTTTAAATTGCATGCCTTCTGAGTAGCGTGGTGAAGTCTCTGACCGTCTTGCTCCTGTCCGGCCCTTTGGCACATCTACGTATATGTTACCCACCTGTTAATGTAGGTGAAAACTTAGTACGTAGAGGGTTTGGTACTGTCTGTGATTTCAGGCATTCACTGGGGGTCTTACCACGTATACACCACGGATAGGGCACAGTCATGTATAAAACCCTTAATCAGACCTTGAACTCCTGTGTAAGCCATCTCTACCTGTCACCCTCTGTTCCAGCCACTGTTTCTGTGTTTTAATTAGGATGCCTTTGGCTGCAGATAACAAAGTCTGTATGACAACCCCCGACAAGTGGGGTTAATTTGATACATTAACAAAGACTAGCAGCGGGACTTCTCCGGTGGTGCAGTGGTTAAGATTCTGCCCTTCCAGTGCAGAGGACACGGGTTTGATCCCCATTTGGGGAACTAAGGTCCCGCATGCCATGCAGTATGGCCAAAAAATTAAAAAAAAAAACAAAACAAAGACCAACAGCTCAGAGTGGGTTCAGATGGTAGGTGCTAGGGTTGGTGTCTTTGTGATTCTTTTAGTCCTTTCCCTTTTTCTTTTTTTTCCTAATGAACTATGCCCTGCTTAAAAAAATTTTTTTTAAAGTGTATTTTGTGCTTGGTCTTCATTAGTTTGTGCGCTTTTCTTCAGTTGCAGTGTTCAGGCTTCTCATTGTGGCGGTGTCTCTTATTGCTGAGCGTGGGCTCTCGGGCTCCTGGGCTTCAGTAGTGGCAGCTCCTGGGCCCTAAAGTGCTGGCTCAGCAGTTGTGGTGCAGTGACTAAACAACAGCAGGACGGGCTTAGTTGCATGTGGAATCCTCCTGGACCAGAGTTCAGACCCTTGTCTCCTGCATTGGCAGATGGGTTCTTTACCCCTGAGCCACTAGTGAAACCCCTACTTGGTCTTTTTTTAAATTTTCTGCCTCGTGTTTTCAAGGAGTCTACTGTTGCTCCAGAAAACTTATGTTTCAGGCAAGAAGCTGAGAGGAGCGGTGGGCAAACATTTTCCATGCCACATCCTCCAGGAAGCTTCCTTTATGTCTTATCATCCAGAACCCTGTCTCGTGGCCACTTCTAGCTGCCAGGGAGCCTGGGGCAGCTGGATTTGCTGCTGGAGGCTGGCATGCTTTCACCTGAGCGTAAGTGGGAGCTGGTTTGAAGGCAGGAGGGCAGCTGTTAGGGAGGCAGCCAGCAAGCCCGTGGTTCAGATGCTGTGTTCTGCCACAGCGCCCTCCACCCCATTTGCCTTCACCTAGCTCTGCCTGCCCACCTGCCACTTCTTGGTTCTGATGTTCCTTCCCAGGGAGGCTAGTGCCCCAGTGTTGCTGGGAGCTCGACTGTGCTTGTGCCCACGAGGCCCAGTTCCTCCCCAGACCGCACCCATCACACCTGGTGGCTGTGGAACCCTTCTGTCTCTCTCTCTAGACTGCAAGCCCCGTGAAGGCAGGGACTCTGCATGTTCCCCACTCTGTGTCAACACTCAGCACCTGGCCTGAGTGTTGCCCTGTCAACATTTGTCAAATGAAAGAACAAAGAAAGTGAATGAAGAAATCTAACAATTTTTTTTAGGTAACTGCACTGAGGCTTGATCAGTGTGATGAGAACCGCAGAAGTGATTTGAACGAATTTCATGTTTGGGCTGGGCGGACGGCCAGAATGCTGGTGAAAGAGCATTTGGGAGAATCTGCTATTACACTTGGCTCCTTCCTGAAACTGTATTCTTCTGGCAAACGACATCATATGCCCTTAATCTGAGTGTTAGCCTGATGAGCTCATGGCGTGAAAGTGTTTTCTGTAGTTATTTCTTGGTTTTCTGGGAATTCCCTGCCCCATGGCACCTTTCAGGAATATTTATAGGATGGAGTCCAGACTGTGGCTGTCTTTTGGATCTTTAACAGAATCTGTTAAGTAGGAAATTCTCAGCCTGAACCCAGTAGAAACGTACTTCCTGACTGTATTCTTCTGGCAAACGACATCATATGCCCTTAATCTGAGTGTTAGCCTGATGAGCTCATGGCGTGAAAGTGTTTTCTGTAGTTATTTCTTGGTTTTCTGGGAATTCCCTGCCCCATGGCACCTTTCAGGAATATTTATAGGATGGAGTCCAGACTGTGGCTGTCTTTTGGATCTTTAACAGAATCTGTTAAGTAGGAAATTCTCAGCCTGAACCCAGTAGAAACGTACTTCCTGTTCCTCCTTGTGCATGTTTCTCTTAGCTTGGTCTGCACAGAATAAACTACTGTGAACTGTTAAATGATGGAAAATGAAAATCCTGACGTGGTGAGCAGACCTTTGAGTGGATGGGTCATTGGTAAGAAGCCGTCCATAGGCAGCGGAAAAGGCATTTCAGATCCTGTATGTGATCTGTTAGGAAAGAGAGGCACCGCCTTGGGATTCCAGATGTTGGAATTGTTCAGTGGAATAGATGCTCTCCTCTGAAAATGACTTTTGATTTCCTGGCTGCAGGCGTGTACAAGGTGACCCCTCGCTCCTGCCACCGNGGAGACCCTGGTTTGATTCCTGGGCTGGGAAGATCTGCTGGAGAAAGGAGAGGCTACCCACTCCAGTATTCTTGGGCTTCCCTTGTGGCTTAGCTGGTAAGGAATCCTCCTGCAATGCAGGAGATCTGGGTTTGATTCCTCGGTTGGGAAGATACCCTGGAGAAGGGAACAGCCGGCTACCCACTCTAGTATTCTTGGACTTCTCTTGTGTCTCAGTTGGTAAAGAATCCGCCTGCAATGCGGGAGACCTGGGCTTGATTCCTGGGTTGGGAAGATGCCCTGGAGAAGGGAAAGGCCACCCACTCCAGTATTCTAGCCTAGAGAATCCCATGGACTATACACTCCATGGGGGTCTCAGAGTCAGACACGATTGAGCAACTTTCACTTAAGTGCTTTGAGTTTGACCTTGTGGGGGAGTTGGGGTCCATACAGGAGAGGTAGGCTGCTGGGGCCAGCCCATGTTAAGGGTTTTAGCTTTGCCCTTGGATACTCTGACATATTTCAAGTAGGTGGATCATGCTTTTTGTTTCAAGAAAGTCCCCCTGGGTGCTGAGTAGAGAACAGATACAAGAGGCCCAGGAGTGGAAGTTGACCAAGGCAGAGAGTCCTTAGGAGACGGGGCNGGGGCCAGCCCATGTTAAGGGTTTTAGCTTTGCCCTTGGATACTCTGACATATTTCAAGTAGGTGGATCATGCTTTTTGTTTCAAGAAAGTCCCCCTGGGTGCTGAGTAGAGAACAGATACAAGAGGCCCAGGAGTGGAAGTTGACCAAGGCAGAGAGTCCTTAGGAGACGGGGCGAGAGAGGATGGGGGCTTCATCCAGACGGTGGCAGTGGGTGGAGAGCAGTGGACAGCTTGGAGAGTCATCGGGCAGACTGAGTGGTGAGACCTGGCAGCAGGCTGACCGTGTGGGCTCAGGGAGGGAGGAATATCGGGGGCAGCTGTGGGTCTCTGACTTAATTATTGGGGTTCATAGTCACCAGGGTGACCAGGTGGTGCCAGAACAACATCTTGTAGTAATTTCCTGCCTGAAAAGTATGAATTACTGGTATGACTAGGAATTCACATTTTTACCAGCAGTGAGTCCATGTTGTTATTGTTTTTGGTCTTCATTAAGTTTATTTTTGTAACCTCAGAAGAGTTTTTGTTTTGTTGCCTTGTGCTGTTGCATGAAATGCAGCTGGACATGGCCAGGGGTGGGGTCCCTTATGGGGCTCTTGTACTTCCTGGATCCAACACTGGGCTCCTGGTGGTCGCCCTCCACAGACCTCCTCTGTAGCCTTCCCTGTTTCATATATGGCAGCTCCATCTTCCTTAGGAGACGGGGCGAGAGAGGATGGGGGCTTCATCCAGACGGTGGCAGTGGGTGGAGAGCAGTGGTCAGCTTGGAGAGTCATCGGGCAGACTGAGTGGTGAGACCGGGCAGCAGGCTGACCGTGTGGGCTCAGGGAGGGAGGACTATCGGGGGCAGCTGTAGGTCTCTGACTTAATTATTGGGGTTCATATTCACCAGGGTGACCAGGTGGTGCCAGAGCAACATCTTGTAGTAATTTCCCGCCTGAAAAGTATGAATTACTGGTATGATTAGAAATTCACATTTTTACCAGCAGTGAGTCTATGTTATTATTGTTTTTGGTCTTCATTAAGTTTATTTTTGTAACCTCAGAAGAGTTTTTGTTTTGTTGGCTTGTGCTGTTACATGAAATGCAGCTGGACATGGCCAGGGGTGGGATCCCTTATGGGGCTCTTGTACTTCCTGGATCCAACACCAGGCTCCTGGTGGTCGCCCTCCACAGACCTCCTCTGTAGCCTTCCCTGTTTCATATATGGCAGCTCCATCTTTCTCGTTGGTCCTTGACAAAATCTTTTTTTCTCTTGCATTGCATACCTAGCTGATCCACCTGCAAATCTTGGGCTCTACAATCCATGGGAGTTGGTTCCAGGACCCCTCGTGGTTATAAGAATCTGCAGATGATCGAGTCCCTTATAAAGCAGAGTCCCTTTGCATACAACCTACTGCACATCTTCCCCTATGCTTTAAATATACTTTAAATCATCTCTGGGTTACTTACAATATCCAATGCAATGTAAATGCTATGTAAATAGTTGTAAATACAATGTAAATGCTATGTACATAGTTACCAGCATGGGGCAAATTCAAGTTCTGCTTTTTGGAACTTTCTGGAATTTTTTCCCCCAGACATTTTCCGTCTGTGGTTGGTTGAATCCTCAGGTGTGGAACCTGTGGAAATGGAGGGCTGACTGTGCGTCTGCCGTCCGCGCCTTTCTTAGCACTTGGCTCTGTGCTTTGGTTTGACCCACTGTTGTCTCTTGACAGTTTTGTTGCTGTGGCTTCTGACCTCTGTGTTTTGGCTGTTGCTTCATAACAGTGTTGTTCATGTGGAATCAGGGTGATCTTAGTAGAAGTGAAGTGAAGTGAATTCGCTTAGTCATGTCCGACTCTTTGCGATCCCATGGACTGTAACCTACCAGGCTCCTCCGTCCATGGGATTTTCCAGGCACAAATACTGGAGTGGGTTGCCATTCCTTCTCTGAGAAAGGCCTGAGTCCCTAATAGAATATAGTCCCCCCTCCTCCATCCCTGCCTGCCCAGCTCTCTCCTCTTTCCATGCTGCTTTGGTTTTCTTTATTGTACTTATCATCTGATATCATTTTTCTGTTGGTCATCTGCCTCTTCTCACTAGAATGTGGATTCCGCAGGTTAGGGGATGCTGTCTGTCCCGTACAGTCTCCCCAGCCCCTGATTCTCTTGCAGAGCACATTCTCAATAAAGGTTGAAAGAAAGACAGAAGATGGTAGTGTGGAAGGGACTCCACATCCTTTGGGAAGTTGACAAGTTCCTTCAGATCATAAAGTCAGTGATATTTCATCCCAGCCCAGATCTCCCAGATGCTTCCACAAGGCAAAGAAGTTCAGTTTCCTGTTTTTTTTTGTGTTTTTTTTTTTTTCAAACTGTTTATCCCAAACAGGAGAAGACTGTGCCACAGTTGGTGGTCTTATGAGGTGCTTGTTTTTTTTTTAA
>SJYX01010055.1:0-12962 GCA_006410675.1 Oreotragus oreotragus | reverse complement strand
ACCCTTCTCTGCTGGTAATTATGTGATCATGTTATGAAGGCCTCGGAGCCAACATCTCAGCTGCAATGAGGCAGTGGAAAACCTGTTGGTCCCTGCTGGAGGGAGGAAGAAAAGGCCCCTGGAATTGTCTCTCTACCAGCAGAAAAGGATGCACTTCTCTTTCGTGCTTTCCCTTGGAAGGATCAGATCCTCTTTGACATGTAGAGTGCAAGTATTTTCCCAATTTGCATCACCAATTGTTTGGCAGGAGTCATAGAGATGAGCCTTTGGGGGTGGGGGTAGGAGGCGGGTGGGGAGGCAGGTGGAAGGGCAGGCAGACAACGCAGGGAGCACCCCAAGTTATAGGTACCGCTTCTTATCTTCCTGTAGTCAACACCTGTGATATGGACTCTGTCCTGTCCTGGGGTCATTTCTTCTAAGTCCATGGACATGTTTCCATCTCCAAAATCTGTGACTGCAAATTGAGGTTGTTGCTGTTGTGGAGTCTGACTCTTTCGCGACCCCATGCACTGTAGCCCGCCAGGCTCCTCTGTCCCTGGTATTTTCTAGGCCAGAATACTGGTGTTCATTGCCATTTCCTTCTCCAGGAGATCTTCCCAACCCAGGGGTGGGACTCANGTTACTTTCCTTTCCTCCCTATTTTTCCTCCATCCAGTCCAGAGAATTTTCTTTGAGCTTGAAAGTTGCCTTCTCTGCCGATATTCAAAACTGTATCCATCCTGTCTTATTTTGACCTGTTCATCCTCAGTTACTTCCATTTTCAAATCTCAGTTTCCTTCCTGTCAATAAGGACCCTCTTCTGCTTTCAAATAGGATCGATTCTCCCCACTGTCAAGGCAAATGTGTTAATCGTTCAGTCATGTCTGTGGATTGTGACAGCCCCACGGTGGCAGCGCTGTGAGCATTTGGAGTCACTGCTCTGACCACACCCAGATCTCTAAACACAATTCACCTGGAGTAACAAAGCGAGCACAGTGAGTAAGGGTTCGGGTAACAACATCAGAGCCAGCAGACCAGCGCAGGAACAGAAGTCCTCCGGGACACCCATGCTAGGACTGCTGTGGTGGTCCCGCAGCTAAGCTTCTGCTCCCCCAATGCAGCGGGCCCTGGTTCCAACCCTGGTCAGGGAACTAGATCCCACATGCCTCAACTAAGTTACCTGGTACAGCCAAATAGATAAACAGTACTTTAAAAAAAAAAAAAAGGTAGAGGAAGAAGAGATATCTCCTCTTCAGTGTTAAAAAAAAGAAGCCCATGCTTCCCCTTGATGTTCTGCCCTCTGCCTCCTGAACTGACCTTGTAAGTCAGTTTATTCTTAACTTTGGTTGCACACTGCAATCGCCTGAGGAATCTTAAAGGTATTGCTGNAAAAAAAAAAAGGTAGAGGAAGAAGAGATATCTCCTCTTCAGTGTTAAAAAAAAAGAAGCCCATGCTTCCCCTTGATGTTCTGCCCTCTGCCTCCTGAACTGACCTTGTAAGTCAGTTTATTCTTAACTTTGGTTGCACACTGCAATCGCCTGAGGAATCTTAAAGGTATTGCTGTCCTGGTACCACTCACAGAGATTTGGAGTGAATTGATCTGTGGTGGACAGAGAAGCCTGGCTGGTGGGCTACAGTCCATAGGGTTGCAAAGAGTCGGACACAAATGAAGCAGCTCCGCACACAAGCACACATGCACACACTCATACACACATATGACTGGGCAGTGGAATTTTTTAAAACTCCTGAAGTCTTCGTAATGCACAGTCAAGTTTGAGGAGCACAAGCTGTGAGATGTTTTCAGCCTTTTCTGAGACTCAGCTCTCTTGTAGTCTGCTGTTTAAGCCACTCCGTATCACAGCCCCTGCAGGAACTCGCTCTCTCCAAGAAAGTTCTTCTCCATTGGGCTGTTTCCCTCAGCCTTTTCTTCTCAGTACAGTGTTGACAGAGCAAAGAAGGCATCACAATGTAGGAAAGTGGGTTTTGCACCTAGCGCATGCCATCATTAGTTTCAGCAGAGCTTTAAGACCATGGTTCCTCAGCCAGGGAAAGGAAGGCAGCTAGGACATCCAGTTGTTCAGTCACTAAGCCATGTCCTACTTTTTCGACCCTATGGACTGCAGCACTCCAGGCTTCCCTGTCCCTCACTATCTCCCGGAATGTGCCCAAGTTCATGTTCATTGAATCGGTGATGCTAGCCAACCAGCTGCACCCAGAGGCTATGCCAAATCTCATGTGAACAAGCTCCCTACTTGCTGGGCTAGTAGGGTTTAAGAATATTCACATAGAAGTCAGACGTCCTGGGTTCAAACCCCAGCTCCTTCACGCCCCAGCTTTGTAAGTCTGGGCAGCCAAGTCTTTCAGGCCTGCCAAGACTGAGGTCCCCCATCATCCTTTCAGCTGCCATGCAAGGATGTTTCTTAGCTGCTAGAGGATGTGCTCAGATTCTTACCGTGTGGTCCCTCCATCTTCACAGTCAGCAGAAATTTCCCCACACCAGCTCCCTCTCACACTCTGTATCTCTAAATTCCTCTGTCTCTAACCTTGAGACCCAGATTTTTCTTTTTCTTTACTTTTCATGTGCGCAAGTGATTAAGTCCGTCCTACCCTGATATAGCATATCTGATCAGGGGAATGAAACCCATCACAGTCACACAGTCACAGTCCTGGGGATTATGAGGCGGGGGGGTGAGGGGGGGATATATACCAGGAAACAGGGATCTTGGGGCCATTTAGAGCCCTGTTAATACCACAGAATAATAATAACTTTGTGGGCTTATCATGAGAAATAAGAGAATGCCAGCTGAGCCCTGAGCACAGGGCTGGTCACACAGCAAACATGCGATGTATTAGATGTTGTTTTTCTTGGCAGCCCCGTGAGTCCAAGACACCCTGCTCCTTGGAATTCTCTTACAGAGAGAGCCTTGGTTGGCCCCTCCAGCTGAAATCTCCCTCTCCCCACATCAGAGCCAGGCTCTCCACACATCACCCTCCAATCCCATCCCACCACATTCGGGCAGCATGGATGCCCAGGAAGCACCAATGGATGGAACACCCTTTGAGATACACTTGAGGATGTTTCTGCTGAAATGCCAAGACAGGCATTCCTGCTGGCCTCATCTGACAAGAGCACAATGTTCCTTTCAAGGATTATGTTGATAGATCCCCATCATCCCCTGATGCCTTCAGAAACACAATGTGAATACTGAAGCTGTCAGTGTTCATAACTCACTACAATCCTGTCCTTTAAAAAAAAAAAAAGGCTTCTCAAGGAAGATAAAGAGAATCTTATTGAAAACATCATGTGCAGTCTTCTCTAAGTAGCAGCTACAGCATCAATATTTAGTAACGAAATTCTGTTTTCTTTTATACCCCTCCCCCTAAGTTATTTACAGGAAAACATCAAAATGCCTGACAGCCCCAGCTCGATGAGTCTTTCTGTATAAATCCTGGACTGGGAATCAAGGGGCTTAGATGTTATTACTCGCTTGGCAGCCAACCCTCAAAGTGACCTCAGGCGCATCTCTTTCTCTCTCTGGACCTCAAGTTCTTCCTCTGCAGATGAAATGAAGCAATAGAGATAAGTGATCCCTGAGGTTCCTTTAAGCTCTGGGATCACAGGAAATAATCTCTGAGGACTCCTGCCTACACCCTTCCCCCTCTGTGAGTAACCTAAATGCCCACAGCTCACAGCATAGCACATCCGGTGACAATGTCTCCCCAGGGGAGGAGTGTCTCCCCAGGGAGGAGTGTCTCCCCACAGGGACTCTTAGGTCCTAGAGGCCTCGGGCTATCTATCATAGATTTCATTTATTTCCTCCTCAGATATCCACCGTATGCTTGCTCTGAGTCGGATTCTCTTAGATGTGCAGAATGCAGGTCTTTTCCCAATTTGCATCGCCAGTTGTTTTGCAAGAGCCTTAAAGAGATGAACCTTTGGGGTGCTGGAGGAGGGAGTGGACAACACAGGGAGCACCCCGAGCTATATAAGTACAGCTTCTTATCTTCCTGTATTCAACATTTATGATATGGAATATGTCCAGTCCCGGGGTCATTAATTCCGAGTCCACAGGTATCTTTCCATCTCCAAAATCTGTGGCTGCAAATTGAGCTCATGGTAGTTGTTGTCATTGTAGTTGTTGAGTCACTAAGTCGTGTCCAACTCTTGTGTGACCCCACGGACTATAGCCCGCCAGGCTCCTCTGTCCAGGGGATTTTCTAGGCAAGAATACTGGAGTGGGTTGCCATTTCCTGCTCCAGGTGATCTTCCAAGCCCAGGGATTGAACTTACATCTCTTGCATTGGCAGGGGAATTCTTTACCCCTGAGCCATCAAAGAAGCCCAAATTGAGCTCACACTTCCATTAATGCCCATATAATGAGGCGGAGCTCTTCCTGTCCATGTAGGTCTCAAGGACTTCTTGAACATGCACCTTGAGTGTTTTTGAGAGACTGGGGTGTGACCCTTGATGCCTGGAGGGAGTCAGTTCCAGTTCTTGTACCTGATGTCTGCATCAGCCCTCCCCTCCACCACCTCTAGGAAGTCCTGGGAGGATACAATGATGAATAAGATAGTCTGCTTCCCTTCTAAAGACCAGGTTGTACTCATGTGAAGGTAGTACAACTTCGGATACAGGTTTTAGAGGCACAGGGCTCAGAGAGAAGGCTTACGGGACAGTAAGGAAAGGAGGAGGGGGTGATGCTAGGTCTTGAGGGAATGGAGGGGTGGTTGCAGATGCACAGGGCAAAGAGGACAACCTAGGCCGTCAGAATCTAGAAGTTAAGAAGCATCTGGGATGGCTGAAGGATACAGCTTGAGGGCCCTGGGCAAGTGGGAGATGATGGAGAGGCAGCAAGAGCCAGGTCTGGGAGGCCATGTGTCACACAAGCTAAGCATCTTGTGTCCAGTCTTGCAGACACTGGGGAGCCCTTCAGGACTTAATGGAGGAGTAACAAGGGAAGATTGATAGCTTAGAAAAATTAGTCTGACAGTCTATACCCACTGCACTGCATGGGTCCAGAGAGCGCCTTTCACATCACATCCTAGCTCAGCGGTGCCCCCTCAAACTCCACAGCATATGAGGTGAACGAGCATCTGGAGTCAGGGAGCTCAGCAGCTCTGCACTGGGCAGTTACAAGTGTGGCCTGGAGGGGACAAGACTGAAACAGACAGAAGTTAGGAGGTTGTTGCCATGGCCTGAGAGAATGAGTTCAGAACCAAAGCAACAGCAGCAGGCTATGTCTTTCACAACCAGAGCACCCGGCTCCAGGTTGCACGCAGACATGAACACCTGGTTGGAATATCCACCCAGAAGGAAAAGGGGACGACAGAGGATGAGATGGTTGGATGGTATCACCTATTCAAAGGACGTGAGTTTGCACAAGCTCCAGGAGATAGTGAAGGGCAGGGAAGCCTAACGTGCTGCAGTCCATGGGGTCACAAAGAATCGGACGTGACTGAGCAACTGAACAACAACACGTGGGTTAAGAACAGGGCAGGCGTACCCCAGGTGGCACATGAGGCAGGAGGGGGCCAGCGCAGTGGACAGACACCGAGCCTGCAGTCCTTTTTCTTCAGACACTGAATCCACACGCCCCTCCGAAGGGCCTTCTAAGCAGGTCTGGAAGATCTCACATGGTCTGCCACCCTAGAGCACCCAGAGTTGAAGATCAGATCTCCTGCACCCCAGAACACTTTTTCCTTCTGCTGACCTGGAATCATCAGGAGCTGCACACAGGAAGCTGGGAGGAAGGAAGGGACCCTGCAAATCCAGCTGAGGAGGGAACTCTGCCAGTCTCAGGGTGGAAGAGGGAGCTGCCCAAGCACCCTCACCAGGATCCGCAGAGTCCTGCAGCCCTTCTCACCCCGGAAGCCCTTGGTCTGGATAGGGGAAGAACCCAAGCCAAAGACCTGGACTGATCCATGAATCAATCAGAACCAGGTGTCCTTTGAAGTTCATTTACTCTCCGAGGAGGTAAATCAAGAGGAACATGAGGGCCTGGAAGGAACGTGTGACAACAATACCCAAAAAATCAATCAGGACAGCAGCCCAGAAAGCCTCATCTTTAAAGATCTCTCTCACGAATGGCACGGTGCCCGTTTTCCATTATGACCCAGCTCTGCTCAGTAATTGAAAGGAGGCCCCTGAAGCCGACAACCATAAAGCACCAACCCTTCTCTGCTGGTAATTATGTGATCATGTTATGAAGGCCTCGGAGCCAACATCTCAGCTGCAATGAGGCAGTGGAAAACCTGTTGATCCCTGCTGGAGGGAGGAAGAAAAGGCCCCTGGAATTGTCTCTCTACCAGCAGAAAAGGATGCACTTCTCCTTCTTGCTTTCCCTTGGAAGGATCAGATTCTCTTTGACACGTAGAGTGCAAGTATTTTCCCAATTTGCATCACCAATTGTTTGGCAAGAGTCATAGAGATGAGCCTTTGGGGGTGGGGGTAGGAGGCGGGTGGGGAGGCGGGTGGAAGGGCAGGCAGACAACGCAGGGAGCACCCCAAGTTATAGGTACCGCTTCTTATCTTCCTGTAGTCAACACCTGTGATATGGACTCTGTCCTGTCCTGGGGTCATTTCTTCTAAGTCCATGGACATGTTTCCATCTCCAAAATCTGTGACTGCAAATTGAGGTTGTTGCTGTTGTGGAGTCTGACTCTTTCGCGACCCCATGCACTGTAGCCCGCCAGGCTCCTCTGTCCCTGGTATTTTCTAGGCCAGAATACTGGTGTTCATTGCCATTTCCTTCTCCAGGAGATCTTCCCAACCCAGGGGTGGGACTCAAGTCTCCTGTATTGGCAGGGTGGTTCTTTACCACTGAGTCAAATTGAGGTCACATTTCTATTAATGCCCAAATAATGATGTGGGATCCCTTCCTGTCCATGCAGGTCTTCAGGGCTCCTTGCATGTACCTTGAGTGTTTCTGAGAGACTCGAGGTGTGACCTCTGATGCCTGGAGGGAGTCAGTTCTGGTTCTTACGCATGATGTCTCCATCAACCCTCCCCTCCACCACCTCTACAAGGAAGTCCTCCTGAAGAGGGCCCCAGATGCCAGCTCCTGTTCTCCCAAAGCCTATGATCTAGAAGAACCTGCCCCAATGGCCACAAGCCTCACTTAGTCATCTGGGTCCTGAAGCAACACGGCTAACCCAGAGTCTCACACCGTTCCTTGTGGAAGCTGGCCTTGGCTTCTGCATACTGTCTCTGCAAAGCCATGGATAACCATGGATCAAGCTTCTCCTATCCCTCTCCACTCCAGACATCCTCCTAAAATCTTCCACAGCTTCTTTTGAATAAGGAAGATTATCTAAGCATAAATGCAGCTCCAACCTTACAACGAAAACAATTCTCTAAAGGAGAAAATCTGCATCAGAGCCCCTCTGCCTGTGACACAAACATTTCCAAATCAAGCAGAGTTTAGGTCCAGGAAACCACGCTGTCTCAAGCAAACCCATCCCGGGAGAGAGCTGTTGCTGTCTAGAATCCTAACCTAAAGCTACACGTTGATGGTTTTCCTTGCGCAAAGGATCATTCAGACCCAAAAGATTATTCAAGACAGCTGGACATACTTATAGTTGGGTTCTTTACAGAAAATGTTTGCTGACCCTTACTCTAAGTGACTATCAGAATTCCTCCCATTATGAAATTCCAGTCATGTCTCTCCTCTAGTTTAAAGCCTTCAGTGGTTTCCCACTTATCACAGGATAGGATTTAAACTCCCTCCCACTAGCTAGCTATTCACACAGGGCAGTGTATATATGCAAATGCTACTCTCTCAGTTCATCCCACTCTCCCCTTCCCCTACTGTGTCCACACGTCTGTTCTCATGGCTGCATCCCTATCTCTGCCCTGCAAATAGCTTCTGCTGTATGGCACAGGGAGCTCAGCTCAGTGCTCTGTGATGACTTAGAGGGGTCAGAGGTCGGGGTGGGAGAGAAGCTCAGGAGGGAGGGGATATATGAATGTATATAGCTAATTCCCTTTGTTTCCCAGGGATTGAACCAGCGTCTCTTGCGCCTCCTGTATTAGCAGGTAGATTCTTAACCACTTTGCACCACCGGGTGATCTTATCCAATCCTGCCATTTTACAGAAGAAAACAGTGAGGCATCAGAATCAGGAAGTACATGTGCACAGTCAAGGCATGAGAACACAGTTCACAACTGCATTTCCCCCCAGGGACAGCGGCTGCTATTCTCAAAAAAAAAAAAAAACATGATCTTCACATACAGAGCAAGAGCTACTCCAAGGCACCTCTGCTGGAAGAGAAATATATTCATGCTGCCTGGGGGACAGAGACTAATTACTTCCTCATCATCCTCAGAAGTCAGGAGCATCTGAAACTGTGCTTTCCTGGAAGACCAGGCTCCTTCGGCTGCTTCTTTTCACAGTTCATGCCTCCATCCACTCCCATCAGGCTGACAGCCTCCCTCTGACATCGCCGCAACCATTCCACTTGGCAAGAGGCATCAAATCCAGGAATAAACTGACCCGATGGGTTAAAATAAAAACAAAATTAATGGAACAACAGCCAAAGAAGGCTGAATGCCAAAGAACTGATGCTTCTGAACTGTGGTGCTGGAGAAGACTCCTGAGAGTCCCTTGGACTGCAAGGAGATCCAACCAGTCAATCCTAAAGGAAATCAACCTTGGATATACACTGAAAGGACTGATGCTGAAGCTGAGGCTCCAATACTTTGGCCCCAGATGCAAAGAACCAACTCATTGGAAAAGACCCCAGTGCTGGGAAAGATTGAGGGCAGGAAGAGAAGGGGGCGACAGAGGATGAGATGGCTGGATGAGATCACCGACTCAAAGGACATGAATTTGAGCGAACTCCGGAAGATAGTGAAGGACAGGGAAGCCTGGCGTACTGCTGTTCATGGGGTCACAAAGAGTTTGACATGACTGAGTGACTAAACAGTAACAACAATTTTAGAATAATTCAATAATGCAAAATATCCTTCTTAATAACAAGAGGCCGTAGCATATGACGATGACAATAATGACCAAAGTAACTATCATCATGAAGTCAAACAACATATAAACACCAACAGAGAAAAGAAGCGCTTGATGCCAGAGTTTGCCTGACTTGCCAATTTCAAATCCCTTCAACTTCTCATTAAGTTTGAGTTTTAGTTGATCTGTCTTTCATCTCAGACAGTAACCTTCAATGGAGTTAATTAATGGAACATTTTTAAAGTCCCCCTGTAATTTTTTTTGATTACAGTGATAAAATACACCTTAGTAACCTTTTGTGCTTTTGTAATTACTGGTTTGTGAAATTCCAATTATTTCCTCTTTATGAATGATCACCTTTAGAGAAAGTTTCCCCAGTCATTGTTATGTGGCTTTCGGTTTGATAACAGAAATTACAAACAAACAGCCCACGATTACAGGCCATAAAATCCATGTCACGTAATGTTGCGTGTAATTACATCCTGCCTTCAAATCGCTCATCTCTCCATTGTCAGCCTGCACTGTGATTATCTGTTTATGTGTCTGGTGCCTCTACTGGATTCTGAAATGATCAAGAGCAGGAACCCAGAATATGTAATTCATCTCTGAGCCCCTTGTGCCAAGCAGGGGGTCCACCCCACCAGATTCTTGTTTCACGAGTTGATGGGTAGTTGGAGAGACACCATTTGGAATACTTCACTTCTTTTGCTCACCCAAAAAAACACATCTTCCTTCAAGCTTTTTTTTTTTTTCAAGCATAATACTGGCTTGTTTGATTTCTTTTCCTTTCAACCCCATCTAAAGGAAATGACCCTCAAGGTTAAAAAAATCCTCATCTCTGAATAACACAACCAATGGTGGGTTTTACTTTCTTCTTTGTATCATTTTTATTTTCCAAATTCTCTCTAATGAATACATAGTTCTTTTCAATCTGAACATATTTAACATGAGACTGCACTGTAGGTGGGAGGGAGCATTCACATATTCAGTGAAAAGTGAAAAATGTTCGTCACTATATTGCGTCCAGCTCTTTGAGACTCCTTGGACTGTAGCCTGCCAGGCTCTTCTGTCCATGGGATTCTCTAGGCAAGAATACTGGAGTGGGTAGCCACTCCCTTCTCCAGGGCATCTTCCCAACCCAGGGATCAGACCCAGGTCTCCTTCATTGAGTGCAGATTCTTGACCGTCTGAGCCACAGGGAAGTAGTATTAACTGTGTGGACCACATTGAGCTGGTCATGTTGGGGTTCTGTAGCTCATCTCTGTAGATGAGCTACTCCTCATCTACAAAATTAAGGTGGTGGATTCCAGGATATGTAACGTACCACTCACGTTCCCAGTCTTAGGATGTAAATAGCTAATTTTCCATAAGAAGTCATCCAAATCATTGGCAGTGAAAAGTGAAAGTTAAGTCACTCAGTCATGTCCAACTCTTGGCGAAGCCATGACTATAGCCTACCAGGCTCCTCCATCCATGGGATTTTCCAGGCAAGAATACCGGAATGTGTAGCCATTTCCTTCTCCAGAGGACCTTCCCGACCCAGGGATCAAACCCAGGTCTCCCACATTGTAGACAGACACTTTTACCATCTGAGCCACCAAGGAAGTCCTAAATCATTGGCAAGACATGGATAAAGTTATCTGAGAATGTCGAGGATGCTGAGATCNAGCCTACCAGGCTCCTCCATCCATGGGATTTTCCAGGCAAGAATACCGGAATGTGTAGCCATTTCCTTCTCCAGAGGACCTTCCCGACCCAGGGATCAAACCCAGGTCTCCCACATTGTAGACAGACACTTTTACCATCTGAGCCACCAAGGAAGTCCTAAATCATTGGCAAGACATGGATAAAGTTATCTGAGAATGTCGAGGATGCTGAGATCGCTTTTAGCCGGTAGATTAGAACAAGGTGGAGAAAGTGATGCTGGAGCTGGGTTTGGAAGGATGAGTACGTGACAACCTACTTGGAGGAGAGCAGAAGGGATATACAGTGGAAGCTGCTGGGGAGGACAGAACAAGTAGGTGAAAGAGACACGTGAACTGGCTGCAAGTAGGGAAGCCGTGGTGGAAGATGAACAAGGCAGTCCACGGAATTGACAAGGAGAAACCCTCAAGCTAGCAGAGCGAAAATTAAAAGGCTAAATCTTTGCCTAAAACAAAGCCACAGCACATCTGAATTGATCAGACGGCACAAGTCACAGCTGAATCCTCTTAGCCAGCAACATCAGGGCCAATGGCCCAGCATCACCAAAAAGTTGTTTGAAGCATGGAATCACAAAAAAAAAATGATACAAGCACATCTGCAATAACCCCATTTTAGCTTTAAAAAATGTATAAATATGCATTCATTCTTTGGGTTCATCCTCTCTCCTTGGGGAGTTCCACCTGATTTCCAAATCTCCCGCTTTATTTACTTAACGCAGAACAAGAACTAAAGACACCAAGCAACCGGAACCCAGAATTCTTCCCCATTTATATAATCTTTCCCCAGATTTCACAGTTGCTTTGCCTGCACTCAATTTGACAGCAGTTTATAAGCAATTTGCCTTTATTAAGTCTTTCCCAAGCATTCAACTTCATTTCCATGGAAATGACGACTCTATTACCTTCCTACTCATATTCCATCAGTACTGCAATATTTACCTAATTCTGTAATTGCTATAACAAATAATTTTTGCATGAACAGGTTTGGGACAAGGATAATTGACTCTTGGGAAGCATGCAGTTTCCCTGATTGGAACAGCTGGGAGTCTCAGAGGGATGAGGGCATTGGTCAGCGAGTTTTACAGAGGAAAGGAAGACCACTGGTTAGCACCATAATGTGGGTTAAGTGGAGGTCAGTTAGAAGCATGGTGTGCTGGTCAGGGTTTGACAGCTGGCTCTGGGTGGGGGGCTAATCGGCGGTGTTTGCAGATGTCTGTGGTGTTAATACTCAGTCTGACATCTCTGAATGCAGAGATGTGTACAATCAGCTATCCTGCCCAATCAAAGCCAGCTCCAGGACACACTGGTTACGAGCACATTTTGGGGGCTTCCCTGGTGGCTCAGTGGTAAAGAATCTGCCTGCTGATTCAGGAGACACAGGTTCACTCACTGATCTGGGAAGGGCCCACATGCAGTGGAGCAACTAAGCCCATGCGCCACAACTAGTGAGCCTGTGTCCCACAGCCGGGAGCTGCAGCTACTGAGCCACTGCACCCTAGAGCTCATGCTCTGCAACAAGAGAAGCCCCGCAAGGCAAAGCCTGTGCACTGCGACTAGCGGGCAGCTCCGCTCACCACAGCTAGGGAAAAGACCGTGCAGCAACGAAGACCCGGCACAGTCAAAAGTGAAGAAATTAATTCATATATTTTTAAAAATCACACTGCTTTCGGCCATGGCAATGATAGATCTCTCCAAATGGACCAGGAGGCTCTCAAGCACCTCCAAGTGAATGCCTTCCAAATAAATTCCTTTTTTTTTTTTTAAGAGCAAGGATATATTTTCATAGAATAACTTTCCAGCAGTTCACAAGGTTTCTCCTCTGCCCCATCTATGCCTTTTCTCTTCTCATCACTGCAATGATACCTCCCCTCGAGGCTGAAAAACCTCCAAGTCACCTGCATTACTCCTATGACCCCAAACTCAGAAGAGAGGCCCAGGATGTGGAAGAAAGGGAATCCTAGGATGGACCAGACAGGGACAGGCTCAACCATATCCTGATGCCCAAGGGTGACTTTGGGAAAGAGGAACTGGAAAGGGAGGCAATGGAACCTGCTATGGGCTGAAAGGTCTGTGTCCCTCCAAACTTCATGGCTTGAAGCCTAATCCCCAAGGTGATGGTCCTAGGAGGTGGCACCCTCATGAACTAGTGCCTTTATTAAAAAGGAATCATCGGGGACTCCACTGGTTGTCCAGTGGTTAAGAATCTGGTTAAGTCCCCCTGCCAACACAGGGAACACAGTTTCAATCCCTGGTCTGGGAAGATCCCATATGCCGCAGGGCAACTCAACCAGTGAGTCACAGCTACTGAAGCCCACACAC
>SJYX01010053.1:69629-81020 GCA_006410675.1 Oreotragus oreotragus | reverse complement strand
TATTGTTAGAAGCAATCCACACTTTACAGGAAAGAAATACACTGTGTAAAGGAGTGGGAAGTTGCCTTTAGTGTGCAACTTCAGTGTCGCCAGTGGTAATTTATGTCACTTCGGCAAGGCCGTTACTCCATAATAAAAAAATTATTCATTTTTGTTTTACAGGAAGACTGAAATTGAAATGAATCCCTAAATGTAGAAGCATGATGAACTGCCTGTCGGTGAGGTCTGCTTGTACTTTTATGACGTTCAGTATCTAGCTCTTCTTGGGCGCTATGACGCATTTTCGTTGAAATCATTTGTGGCATTATAGAAAGAAAAAGAATGGTATACTCTTAGTAGTATATGAAATTTCTTCTAGGTTCACATAATATCTGGTGTGACTTTACAGCCTAAGACAATTTTATGTTCACATTCATACCATTTATTACCCAGTAATAAGAAGGCTAAATGAAAAAGAATGGATGTAACAGGCAAGAAAAAAGACAGTTTTGAGGCGAGAAGAGGTTCATTACTAAACTTAGATACAGGTACTTTGATGCTGCAAAACCACATCCCATTTGGTCTTATTAGAGCCAATATGGAATACCTTATCACCACTTTCTCTTTCAAGATACTATGGCTGTTATCCATGGACTCAAAATTGAAAATGTTATTATTATTCAACTTAGCCAACTGTTATGCTAAACTAAATAATCTTTCTGTGATGCTTACTTTACAGTTATATATATATATATATATATATACACACACTGTTATATCTCAGTCTTTTCATCAAATAAATGTGAAAACAAAGATTTCACATGCTTTAGCTGTGTTTCATTAATAAAGGAGTGTAACTCCTAGTATTTTTTTTTATTATTTTTTAGTTAGAAAATGTAAGTTCTTTTAAAACTGGGAACAAAATCAGGGGAAATAATTTAAGTTNATACACACACTGTTATATCTCAGTCTTTTCATCAAATAAATGTGAAAACAAAGATTTCACATGCTTTAGCTGTGTTTCATTAATAAAGGAGTGTAACTCCTAGTATTTTTTTTTATTATTTTTTAGTTAGAAAATGTAAGTTCTTTTAAAACTGGGAACAAAATCAGGGGAAATAATTTAAGTTTCTATCTTTTTCATTAAAAAATAAGATGGCAGTTCCTGCCAAACATATTTCACAAAGGTTCTGTGAGTATAAAATGAGATGAGAATATGAAAATAAATCATAAAGTCTACATACATAAAATACTAGAGTGCACATAAACTTCAAAACTGTTAAGAACTGCCATCCCACTTTAGAGTTATGGTTTGCAGATGTGATGTGATCCTCATTTGCTTTCTCCCATCCTTCTCTTTTTTGTTCACTCTCCTTACAATTTTCTTATTTTTCTTCTCAATGAAAGAAAAAGCCCAGCAAAGTGCTCACTTATCCTATCCCTAGAGTACTGCTACTGCTTAATCTCTCATTAATCCTTTAGTTCACATGTGAGCTTTCATTGGTGGATAGGTTTCAAACTGTGACTTTCCATTTGCTACTCTGTCCCAATCTCAAGCCATGTTTCCCAGAGCCAAGCTGATACCCATCTTTCTTGAAGATTTTCCTGGAATGTTCTAAAGAAGAAGGTACAGTGCAGATGTTAACATGAAACAGCAACTGGATGTGCCTTCTGTGGTACGCCTTGGGCACACACCTCTCCCTGCAGCCTCTCTGACACACTTCCGTCCTCCTCTGTAGGACCAAGGGCAGTTATGCTCAACTTCCCATTGAAGCAGTTCTTGAATTTACCATCCAGAATTTAGGAGCACAAAGAAAGAAAAACATTCACCCCTCAATTTATTCCAGTATTTTTCGAGTGATCATTCACAAAGTGAAAGAAAGTGAAAGTAAATTTGCTCAGTCGTGTCGACTCTTTGCAACCCCATAGACTGTAACCTACAATAGACTGTAACCTACAGGCTTCTCCATCCATGGGATTTTCCAGGCAAGAGTACCGGAGAGGGTTGCCGTTTCTTTCTCCAGGGGATCTTCCTAACCCAGGGATCAAACCCAGGTCTCCTGCATTGCAGGCAGACGCTTTACGCTCTGAGCCACCAGGGAAGCCAGATCATTCCCAAGCTGCATCAAAATCCTTCCAGCTGTGGATTTCCCAGCCCACACTGGGTAGCTACAGAAGCAGGAACTTAGAAGATGGGCATTTAAGTTATCGTCGTTGTTCAGTGGCTAACTTGTGTCCACTTCTTTGTAATCTCATGAACTACATCACACCAGGCTTGCCTGCCCTTCACTATCTGCCACAGTTTTCTCAAACTCGTGGCCCTTGAGTCACTGATGCCATTCAGTCATTTCATCCTCTGCCACCCCTTCTCTTGCCTTCAGTCTTTCCCGGCATCAGGGTCTTTCCAATGAGTCGTCTCTTCGCATTAGGTGGCCAAAGTATTGGAGCTTCAGATTCAGAACTGGTCCTTCCAATGAACCAGTCTGCAATTAACTGGTTTGATCTCCCTGCTGTCCAAGGGACTCTCAAGAGTCTTCTCCAGCATCACAGTTCAAAAGAGTTAGTACTTCAGTGCTCAGCCTTCTTTATGGTCCAACTCTCACATCCATATATGACTACTAGAAAAACCGTAGCTTTGAGTATATGGACCTTTGTCAGCAAAGTGAAGCTTCTGCTTTTTAATACATTGTCTAGGTTTGTCATAGTTTTTCTTCCAAGGAGCAAGCATCTTTTTTTTTTTTTTAACTGGAGGCTAATTACTTTACAATATTGTATTGGTTCTGCCACACATCAACATGAATCTACCACGGGCATATGCGTGTTCAGCATCCTGAACCCCCCTCCCACCTCCCTCCCTGTACCATCCCTCAGGGTCATCCCAGGGCACCAGCCCCAAGCATCCTGTATCAAACCTGGACTGGTGATTTGTTTCTTATATTATACATGTTTCCATGACATTCCCCTAAATCATCCAACCCTCTCCCTCTCCCACAGAGTCCAAAAGACTGTTCTATACATCTGTGTCTCTTTTGCTGTCTCATATACAGGGTTATCGTTACAATCTTTCTAAATTCCATATATATGTGTTAGTATACTGCATTGGGTGTTTTTCTTTCCGGCTTACTTCACTCTGTAAAGAAGCAAGCATCTTTTAATTTCATGGCTGTAGTCACTGTCCACCGTGATTTTGGAGCCCAAGAAAATAAAATCTGATGCTGTTTCCTCTTTTTCTCCATCTATTTGTCATGAAGTGATGGGACTGGATGCCACAATCTTACTTTTTTTGAATGCTGAGTTTTAAGCCAGCTTTTTCACTGTCCTCTTTCACCCTCCGCAAGGAGGGCACAAACAAAACCTTGTATGCACCAGGACCCAGGGGACAGGAGCAGTGACCCCACAAGAGAGTGAGCCGGCCCTGCCTGTGAGTGTTTGAGGCTCTCCGGCGGAGGCGTGGGTGGCACTGGCCCGCTGCGGGGATGCGAGCACTGGCGGCAACAGTCCTGGCAGGTGCACGTTGGCAGAAGTCCCTTCTGGAGGCCACCGGTAGCACTATGACAGATCCTGCAGACTCCAGGACTGAGTCACATCGGGCCGAACAGCTAACGGGGAAGGGTCACCGCCACACCCATCAGCACACAGTTGGGTTAATATTTACTGAGCACGCTCTGCCCACCAGAGCAAGGCCCAGCTTTCCCTGCAGACAGTCTCTCCCATCAGCACATTGTGTTAAGAAGGGCTTAATTACTTTAACAAACACGAGTAGCTCAGAGTAACCGTTAAAAATGTAGTTCCTGACCTGACTCCAGAGACTTCTTGCCAGGGAATGATAATATAATATCATGCTGATGATAAAATAATGCTGATGAGAATAAAGACAATGGTTCTAAGTGCAGACATTTCATTGTTAAAATGAGACCACAACTAACATCTGTGACCATTATTATACTAGATACTAGTGATAATGTGACCATTATTATTATTAGACTAGATACTAGTGATAATGTGACCATTATTAAACTAGATACTAGTGATACTAGATTTGAAACCTATGTTATCTAGGACTCTTTGCTATTCAAATTCTTCAAGATCTTCTCTTTCCCAGATTGGCTGATAGTGCAAATGTCCACATCTTCGAGCTGGAACTCTACTTGCTACCAACAGAGAAGGGGCAGCCCCTGAGTCTACTCAGGTCACGGCTAAGGGCATGCCACGCCCTAACACTAGTGCCTCTCCCAGTGCAGCAATTACTCAGGTCTTACATCACTTCCGGGCTTCTCCTGGCTCAGCTGGTAAGGACTCCATCTGCCATGCCGGGGACCTCGGTTCGATCCCTGGGTTGTGAAGGTCCCCTGGAGAAGGGAAAGGCCACCCACTCCAGTATTCTGGCCTGGAGAATCCCCATGGAAAAGAAATGCAAAAAAGCAAAATGGCTGTCTGGAGAAGCCTTACAAATAGCACTGNCTTGGACTGCAAGGAGATCCAACCAGTCCATTCTGAAGGAGATCAACCCTGGGATTTCTTTGGAAGGAATGATGCTAAAGCTGAAACTCCAGTACTTTGGCCACCTCATGCGAAGAGTTGACTCATTGGAAAAGACTGTGATGCTGGGAGGGATTGGGGGCAGGAGGAGAAGGGGACGATTGAGGATGAGATGGCTGGATGGCATCACAGACTCGATGGACGTGAGTCTGAGTGAACTCCGAGAGATGGTGATGAACAGGGAGGCCTGGCGTGATGCGATTCACGGGGTCACAAAGAGTCGGACACGACTGAGCGACTGAACTGAACTGAACTGACAGATTTTATTTTCCTGGGCTCTAAAATCACTGAGGATGGTGACTGAAGTCATGAAATGAAAAAAACGCTTCCTTGGAAGGAAAGTTATGACAAACCTAGACATCATATTAAAAAGCGGAGACATCATTTTGCTGACAAAGATCTGTCTAGTCAAAGCTATGGTTTTCCCAGTAATCATGTAGAGATGTGATAGCTGGACCATAAAGAAGACTGAGCACTGAAGAATTAATGCTTTCAAATTGTGGTGCTGGAGAAGACTCCTGAGTGTCCCTTGGACTGCCAAGAGTTCAAACCAGTCCATCCCAAAGGAAATCAACCCTGGATATTCATTGGAAGGACTGAGGTTAAAGCTGAACCTCCAATACTTTGGCCACCTGATGAACAGAGGAGACTGTTTGGAAAAGACTGATTCTGGGAAAGATTGAAGACAAAAGAAGAGGGAGGCAGAGGATGAGATGATTGGATGACATCATCGAATCAATGGACATGAGTTTGAGCAAACTCCAGGAAATAGTAAAGGACAGGGAAGACAGGTGTGCTGCAGCCCATGGGGTCCCAAAGAGTTGAGAACACAATTCAGTGACTAAACAACAAAAGCTGCTTTAAAAATTAAGAAAAAGTAATCAGTTTCATAAAATGTTATAAGAAACAGAATAAAGAAAATATACTGAAAAATTAAAGAACAATTGAATGAATGAAAAGATATATCATATTTACATTCCAAGATTTGAAGATACATATTATAAATATGTCAATTGTCCTTAACTGATTTCTTTGATGGAAACTCAATCAAAATCACATCAGAGAGAGTATATGTTTGTAAATGTGTGCATGCGTGTGTGCATGCGTGTGTGTGTGTGTGTAACTTGATGAGCTGATTCTAACATTTGCATGGAAAAGCAAAGTGTCAAAAGTAGATAAAACTTTTTTGAAGAAGAAGGAGGTGGAAGAAATTGTCCTTCCACTATACAAGGTATCAAGACATAAAAAAGCTAAACTTGTGATACTGATTCTGTAAAATTTAAAAAGAGGAACCCAGAAGAACACCCATGCATATATGAATACCTGATATATGACAGAGCTAGAAATACTATGACAGTGCAGGGACAATATTTTCGATATATACTGTTGGGATAGAGGGTTATCTATATGAAAAAAAAAGAAACTGGAATCCTTATTTCATATTATAAATCAATAAATTTAATGACTTAAATGTGAAAGGAAAAAATCATAAAGCTTTTCGAATAAAGGACAGTATCTTCCTGAGTTTATGTAGGGAAGGATTGATTAATCAAAATACAAAAGCACTAAGGAGAAATGAGACATTAATAAATTTTATTACATAAAAATGAAGAACTTTTGATTCATCAAAAGATACCATAAAGGCAGTGAAATGAAAAGCCAAAGAATGGGAATAGATAATTTCAACACATACAAGTTAACAAAAAGTAAGTAAGCAAAATGATAAAGAACTTGTACAAATTTATAAGAAATCCATATAAGATTAGAGGTGAAATTTGGAGATGGACTATTCATGACATATAATCACAACACGTTTCTAACATCCTCTTCTCTATAGCAGTACTGAAGTAAGTAGTAATCACTGAGATCTGCTATACATATCCTAGGGCTTTGGGATTGAACTATTGTTTTGATATATGCTTAGTGACCTCTGAA
The DNA here is from genome assembly GCA_006410675.1 of Oreotragus oreotragus. NCBI lineage: Eukaryota > Metazoa > Chordata > Mammalia > Artiodactyla > Bovidae > Oreotragus > Oreotragus oreotragus. The sequence goes on along the minus strand of SJYX01010053.1, from coordinate 74,567 downwards.
ACAAGACTGCATCTGAATATTTAGTTAGTTTGGAATGAACATGTACACATCACTTTACTTACTTATTTTTGAACTTTTTATTTTGTATTGGAGTACAGCCAATTAACTATGTTGTGAAAGTTTCAGGGGGACAGCAAAGAGACTCAGCCATACATATACATGTATCCATTCTCTCCCAAATTCCCATCATATCCAGGCTGCCACATAACATTGAGCAGAGTTCTCTGTGCTGCACAGTAGATCCTCACTAGTTATACACATTGCTATATTTAAAATGAATAACCAACAAGGTATAGCACAGGGAACTCTGCTCAATGTTATGTGGCAGCCTGGATAGGATGGGAATTTGGGGGAGAATGGATACATGTATATGTATGGCTGAGTCTCTTTGCTGTCCCCCTGAAACTATCACAACATAGTTAATCAGCTATACTCCAATATAAAATTTTAAAATTTTTTAAAAAAGAAAAGAGACTGCATCTGGACACAGATACAAACAGATGGAAAGATATTCATGCAGGAAAAAGACATTTCTACATTTCCCAAATGGGCAAAAGAACTAAAGAGCCATTTCACAAAGGAGGCCATCTGAATGGTCAATAAATATCTGAGAAGGTTTCTGACCTCATTAGATATCAAGAAAATAAAATTAAAATCAGTTGAAACAAACAACATAGACCTAGACTACTGAAATTTTTTCAGTCTATGTCCTGAAAACCAGACACACAGACAGAAAGTCACTTGCATACACATACACATATACACATAGTCAGGGAAACTGTCCTTAAGCAAACTAAATGCAATATGTGGTCCCTGATTGCATCCTGGATTTAAAATTGAGAAATCTAATTATAAACTTTTAGATAATATTATTTTAACAGTGTTAAATATCTTAAGAGTGATCATAATACTGTGATAACATAGGAGGATGTGTTCTTAGGAGATACATAACGAAGTATTTAGGAGTAAAACCTAATGTCTCTTATTTTCAAATAGTTAAGCAATAAACAAACCACACACCATTCTCATGCAGATGAACAGAGACATAAAGCAAATGTGGCAAAATACCAACAGTTGTTGAATGTAGGTGAGGGGTATAGATGTACTATTCATTTTTCTCCACGTTTAAAATTTTAAAAATAGAAAGCATGGAAAATAGCACTTTACTGAAGATTAAGAAAATAAAAAAGTAATATAAGTGAATTCTAAGTGTTCAGAAAGGGGAAAAAGAATACAATAAAATACCAGCAAATACCTCTTAGTGTCTGACAATACCTAGCATGGACAAAGATATGGAGCAACCTGAACCTTCACACATGGTTGGTGAAATTTTAACTTGGGACAATTCCTTCATAAAAGAGTTTGCATCTATTAAGGCTGAAGATATATAAACTCTTCACGCTTTAACTCCACTCTTAGAGCCCCCAAAACTCCTGCACATGTGTCCCAAGATACGTATACAAGAATGATCACAGTAGCAGCATGGATACTTACACCACCACAAATGGAAACATCCACATGTCCAGAATCTCAGAATGTAATCTTATTTGGAAATAGGGTATTTGCATATATAATTAGGTAAGATGAGGTCATGGTGGATTAGAGTGGGCCGTAAATTCAATGACTTATGTCCTTTTAAGAAGACCGTGTGAAGACACAGACACACAAGGAGAATATCATGATGATAGGAGCAGAGACAGGTGAAACATCTAGAAGCCAAGGACTGTCAGCAACCACTAGAAGCTAGGAGAGAGGTATCGAGCAGATTCATCCTCACAGCCTCCAGAAGAAGCCAACCTTGCCACCTTTGATTTGAACTAGCCTCCAGAACTGTGAAAGAATAAATTTCTGTTGTTTTAAGCCATCCAGTTTGTGGTATTTTGTTAAAGCAGTCCTGGGAAACTAACAACTAAAACCATAGAAGTGATTTTGAATTGGTTAATGGGTAGAGGTTGGAAGAATTTTTGAGGTGCTTGATAGTAAAAGATCGGTTACTTTGAAGGGACCATTGGTAGAAAAATGAATGCTAATTCCAGTTCTGGTGAGTGCTCAGAAGGAAGTAAAGAGGACAGTAAAGAAAACTTCTATCAACTTCTATCATCTTAGAGAACACCAATATCATCATGAACAAAATTTTGCTAGAAATATGAACATTAACAGTATTGCTGGTGAAGCCTTAGAAGGAAATGATGAACATGCTATTGAACACAGAAAGAAAGGCGATCTTTGTTATCAAGTGGCAGAAACTTGGCTGAATTGAGTTCTGATGCTGGGTAGAAAGTTTATAAACTTGCATATTTCAGTTCAGTTCAGTTCAGTTGCTCAGTCCTGTCCGAATCTTTGCAACACCATGAACTGTAGCATGCCAGGCCCTCCCTGTCCATCACCAACTCCCAGAGTCCATCCAAACCCATATCTATTGTGTCAGTGATGCCATCCAACTATCTCATCCTCTGTCGTCCCCTTCTCCTCTTGCCTTCAATTTTTCCCGGCATCAAGGTCTTTTCACATGAGTCAGCTCTTCACATCAGGTGGCCAAACTATTGGAGTTTCAGCTTCAACACCAGTCCTACCAATGAACACCCAGGACTGATCTCCTTTAGAATGGACTGATTGGATCTCCTTGCAGTCCAAGGGAATCTCAAGAGTCTTCTCCAACACCACATTTCAAAAGCATCAATTCTTTGGCTCTCAGCTTTCTTTATAGTCCAACTCTCACATCCATACATGACTACTGGGAAAACCATAGCCTTGACTAGACAGACCTTAGTTGGCAAAGTAACGTCTCTGCTTTTTAATATGTTGTCTAGGTTGGTCATAACTTTCCTTCCAAGGAGTAAGTGTCTTTTAATTTCATGGCTACAATCACCATCTGCAGTGATTTTGGAGCCCAGAAAAATAGTCAGCCACTGTTTTCACTGTTTCCCCATCTATTTGCCATGAAGCGATGGGACTGGATGCCATGATCTTCGTTTTCTGAATGTTGAGCTTTAAGCCAACTTTTTCACTTTCCTCTTTCACTTTCATCGAGAGGCTCCTTAGTTTTTCTTCACTTTCTGCCACAAGGGTGGTGTCATCTGCATATCTGAGGATACTGATATTTCTCCTGGCAATCTGATTCAACCTTGTGCTTCTTCCAGCCCAGTATTTCTCATGATGTATTCTGCATATAAGTTAAATAAGCAGGGTGACAATATGTAGCCTTGCTGTACTCCTTTCCCAATTTGGAACCAGTCTGTTGTTCCACATCCAGTTCTAACTGTTGCTTCCTGACCTGCATACAGGCTTATCAAGAGGCAGGTCAGGTGGTCTGGTATTCCCATCTTTTTCAGAATTTTCCACAGTTTATTGTGATCCACACAGTCAAAGGCTTTATCTTCGTTTTCTGAATGTTGAGCTTTAAGCCAACTTTTTCACTTTCCTCTTTCACTTTCATCGAGAGGCTCCTTAGTTTTTCTTCACTTTCTGCCACAAGGGTGGTGTCATCTGCATATCTGAGGATACTGATATTTCTCCTGGCAATCTGATTCAACCTTGTGCTTCTTCCAGCCCAGTATTTCTCATGATGTATTCTGCATATAAGTTAAATAAGCAGGGTGACAATATGTAGCCTTGCTGTACTCCTTTCCCAATTTGGAACCAGTCTGTTGTTCCACATCCAGTTCTAACTGTTGCTTCCTGACCTGCATACAGGCTTATCAAGAGGCAGGTCAGGTGGTCTGGTATTCCCATCTTTTTCAGAATTTTCCACAGTTTATTGTGATCCACACAGTCAAAGGCTTTGGCATAGTCAATAAAACAGAAATAGATGTTTTTTCTGGAACTCTCTTGCTTTTTTGATGATCCAGCAGATGTTGGCAATCTGATCTCTGGTTCCTCTGCCTTTTCTAAATCCAGCTTGAACATCTGCAAGTTTCACGGTTCATGTACTGTTGAAGCCTGTCTTGGAGAATTTTGAGGATTACTTTGCTAGCATGTGAGACGAGTACAATTGTGTTGTAGTTTCAGCATTCTTTGGCATTGCCTTTCTTTGAAGTTGGAATGAAAACTGACCTTTTCCAGTCCTGTGGCCACTACTGAGTTTTTCAAATTTGTGGACATGTTGCGTGCAAAACATTCATAGTATCATCTTTCAGGATCTGAAATAGCTCAACTGGAATTCCATCACTTCCACTAGTTTTGTTTGTAGTGATGCTTCCTAAGGCCCACTTGACTTCACATTCCAGGATGTCTGGCTCTTGGTGAGTGTAAGTGGTCACACCATCATGATTATCTGGGTCGTGAAGATCTTTTTTGTATAGTTCTTCTGTGTATTCTTGCCACCTCTTCTTAACATCTACTGTGTCTCTTAGGTCCATACCATTTCTGTCCTTTACTGAGCATATCTTTGCATGAAATTTTCCCTTGGTATCTCTAATTTTCTTGAAGAGATCTCTAGTCTTTCCCATTCTATTGTTTTCCTCTATTTCTTTGCAATGATCACTGAGGAAGGCTTTCTTATCTCTCCTTGCTATTCTTTGGAACTCTGCATTCAGATGCTTATATCTTTCCTTTTCTCCTTTGCTTTTTGCTTCCTTTCTTTTCACAGATATTTGTAAGGCCTCGTCAGGAAGCCATTTTGCTTTTTTGCATTTCTTTTTCTTGGAGATGGTCTTGATCCCTGTCTCCTGTACAATGTCATGAACCTCCGTCCATAGTTCATCAGGCACTCTGTCTATCAGATCTAGTCCCTTAAATCTATTTCTCATTTCCACTGTATAGTCATAAGGGATTTGATTTAGGTCATACCTGAATGGCCTAGTGGTTTTCCCCACTTTCTTCAATTTAAGTCTGAATTTGGCAATAAGGAGTTCATGATCTGAGCCACAGTCAGCTCCTGGTCTTGTTTTTGTTGACTGTATAGAGCTTCTCCATCTTTGGCTGCAAAGAATATAATCA
>SJYX01010053.1:22670-69624 GCA_006410675.1 Oreotragus oreotragus | reverse complement strand
TTTTTGCTGACTGTATAGAGCTTCTCCACTTTTGGCTGCAAAGAATATAATCAATCTGATTTCGGTGTTGACCATCTGGTGATGTCCATGTGTAGAGTCTTCTCTTGTGTTGTTGGAAGAGGGTGTTCGCTATGACCAGTGTGTTCTCTTGGCAAAACTCTATTAGCCTTTGCCCTGATTCATTCCGCATTCCAAGGCCAAATTTGCCTGTTACTCCAGGTGTTTCTTGACTTCCTACTTTTGCATTCCAGTCCCCTAAAAGGAAAAGGACATCTTTTTTGGGTGTTAGTTCTAGAAGGTCTTGTAAGTCTTCATAGAACTGTTCAACTTCAGCTTCTGCAGAGTTACTGGTTGGGGCATAGACTTGGATTACTGTGATATTGAATGGTTTGCCTTGGAGACAAACAGAGATCATTCTGTCATTTTTGAGATTGCATCCAAGTACTGCATTTCGGACTCTTTTGTTGCCCATGATGGCTACTCCATTTCTTCTAAGAGATTCCTGCCCACAGTAGTAGATATAATGGTCATCTGAGGTAAATTCATCCATTCCAGTCCATCTTAGTTAGCTGATTCCTAGAATGTTGACGATCCTTCTTGCCATCTTCTGTTTGACCACTTCCAATTTGCCTTGATTCATGGACCTAACATTCCAGGTTCCTATGCAATATTGCTCTTTACAGGATTGAACCTGCTTCTATCACCAGTCACATCCACATCTGGGTGTTGGTTTGCTTTGGCTCCATCCCTTCATTCTTTCTGGAGTTATTTCTCCACTGATTTCCAGTACATATTGGGTTCCTACTGACCTGGGGAGTTCATCTTTCAGTGTCCTATCTTTTTGCCTTTTCATACTGTTCTTGGGGTTCTCAAGGCAAGAATATTGAAGTGATTTACCATTCCCTTCTCTAGTGGACCACATTCTGTCAGACCTCCCCACCATGACCCCTCTGTCTTGGGTGGCTCCACATGGCATGGCTTAGTTTCACTGAGTTAGACAAGGCTGTGGTCTGTGTGATCAGATTGGCTAGTTGTCTGTGATCGTGGTTTCAGTTTGTCTGCCCTCTGATGCCCTCTCTCAGTGCCTACCATCTTACTTGGGTTTCTCTTATCTTGGATGTGGGGTATCTCTTCTATATTTAGCTGAAGAGATTTCCAAGCAAAGTGGGGAAGATGTAGCCTGGTTTCTCACTGATAATTGTAAAATAAGAGAGGAGTGAGTAAAATTGAGTAAATACCTGTTTAAAAAGAAATTCAGAACTTGATGATCTGGAGAATTCCGAGTCAGTCTAGATAGCCCTAGAAAAAGGGCCAATAGTATGTGGCTAGACAAACTTTAGACAGTCTTTCACTGAAGAGATTATGTATGTGACTCCTGGATCCAGTCAACCTTTTCAACAGAAGCCAGGAACAGACAAGGGGTTATCCAGAAAGGATCTGTCAATAATCCTCATATGTAATGGTGTGGCTCTCTTGACACACACAAGAAACCAAGAAGGTTTATAAGGATTTTATATGAGCAGAAACAGTGCCAGCCTGATGTAAAAGTGACGGAGACAAGCTAAAATAAAGGAAGGTGAAATGAAGCCACAAAAGCCAGAGAGGGTGGGACTGCAGCTGGCCTGGTAGGCTAAGATGATGGAGCTGTCCCAGAGTACCCAGAGAGCAAGGCTACCCCTGGCGAACACAGGACAGAGCCCTGAAACCAAAACATTACTCTTAGGCCTTGAAATCTAATGGAATTTTCCCTGCTGGGCTAACTTGCTTTAGAATAGTAACCCCTTTATTCTTTCCTTTTTGCCCTTTCAGAATGGGAATGCCTACCCTACACCTGTCTCACCATTGCCTAGTTTCATAGGTCTCTGACAGAAGGGAATTTTGCCGATGGAACATACTCAGAGTCCACCAACACCTGATTTAGATGAATTAGATAATGAGATTTCAGACTTTTTGAGTTAATATTTAGATGAGGTTTAGGACTTAGACTTGATGCTGAAATAGGTTAAGACTTTAGGGGATGCTGTGATGAGGTGAATGTATTTGCATGTAAGACAGATATGAATTCATGGAGGAGGCCAGAGGGCTGATTATACTGGGTTGAATAGTGAACCCTCAAAATTCATGTCCATTCAGCTTCTCAATATGTGACTTTATTCAGAAATAGGGGGTTGACAGATGTAATTAGTTAACATAGGCCATACTGGATTAGGATGGATCCTAAATCCAAAGACTAGTGTCCTTAATAAGAATGCTATGCAAAGACATGGCTTCCCAGGTGGCTCACAGAGGTAAAGAATTCATCTGCCAAGCAGGAGACTCAGGTTCAATCCCTGGGTCGGGAAGACCCCTTGCAGGAGGAAATTGCAACCCACTCCAGTATTCTTGTTTGGGAAATGCCATGGACAGAGGAGCCTGATGGGCTACAGTCCATGCAGTCACAAAGAGTCAGATGTGACTGAGCACTAAGCATAGGCAGACACAGAAACGCAAACATACAAGGAGATTGTCACGTTATAACAGAGGCAGAGACTACAATGATGCTTTTGGAACACCAAGGAATGCTGGCAATCACCAGAAGCTAGAAGAGATGAAGAAGGATCCTCTTCTAGAACCTTAGGAAAGAGCATAGCCTTGTCAACACCTTGATTTCAGACTTCTAGCCACCATGAGAGGATAAATCTCTGTTGTTCTAAGCCACTAGATTTGTTATGGCAGCATTAGAAAACTAACAGTGATTTTAGAAAACTCTTCCAAGAAATTTTGCTTCATAGACAGAAGGCAAAATTATTGATACACACGGTATCAATGAATCTCAAAAACATTATACATTATAACATTGTGTAAGTTAAAGGAATCTTATGCAAAGAATATAAGTATATGGTTACAGCTATCTGAAGTTCTATAACAGGCAGAACTAACTTATAATGGAAAAAAATCAAAATGCTAGTTGCCTCTGGGAGAGTAGAGTGGGAGTTACTGAGAAGAAGAATGATGAAACTTCCTGGGGGTGATGGTAACCTTTTATGTGTTAGGTCATACAGATGCAGGTGTGTTGAACATGGCCGGTCCAATGATTGTGTGGCAACACAGCAGCACCTTGAAAGTGGCCACTGCAGGACTATGTATATCATGAACTGGCAAATAATACAGATAAGAATCTTTTTTTCTAGAGAGCTGGCTGCTAAATATTTGCCCACACATCACTACAAAGATGTATACACAAGTCAAAAGTCAGCTAATGAATACTTAAGGTTTGTGCATTTCATTGCATGGAAATTTTACATCAAAAGAAAAAATGTTAATATACATTTTTAGCTAACAATATATATACTGACATATTTAGGGGTACATGTGTTTACATTGGTGATCCATTTAAATAAATCAATAAAGTAAGATGGTTTAATAGATGGATAGACAGATGTGATAAATCAGTAAAATATTAATGATATAATCTAGACAGCCATCACTGGGTGTTTGTGATAAAATTCTTTCAACCTTTCTGTGGGTTTAAAAATTTTCATTAAATATTAGAAAAATATTTTCCCATTTGGATATTAAAAATATTAACGTATGTACTTTCACCCTATCTTTTCTGGGCTTCAAGTTTTATATTTCATTGTTTAAACCAATTGCTACTTGTTACGGTATACAGTGAAGGGAGGGAATCTAAACGTATTATTTGCTCAAGAAGCAAAACAACTGAGGGCATTTTTTTGTTTTTATCACTTTTTAAAAGATAGTTCACAGTAGGAGTATGTACACCATGGACACTGGCAAATGGTACAAATCATGTGAAATTCTTGAAAGGAAATAAGTAATATTGGGGATAGCTGACTGAGGTCCCTGGGGAGATAAGAGGGAGAGGATCTAGCACAAAGGAATAAATAGTAACCTTTGGCAGGATGTCCTCAGCATTGAACTGAAATGGAAGAAAATGATAGCTAGGATACAGAAGTTAGCAGAGTCAGGCAGAAAGTAGATGAACGTTCTTACTGATGGCATTGTTTCCTTTGATATAGAAAAGAAGATTACTTGCTAAAAATAATGAAATAGCAGTAGGACAGGAAATAGTAATGAGGATCTAAAATAGTATTTTTAAGGAATGAAACAGAGAGCTGACCAGAGATGAGGAGACATTGCCAAACAAGAAAGAAGGCTCTAGATGATACAAGAGATGAGGAATTTGTAGAGGCACTAATCAACACAGTTATACTACTTTTCTCTAGTAGTGCTCAAAATCCATCATGCAACAATAAAGAAGGTAATCAGCTGGACTGATTCAGGGTTGAGGATTTGCTGGGTGGGTATGATGCACAAAAAAAGAAGCAAGGAAAATGACTCAGTGACAAGAACTTGGGTAAATAATGCATGATGGACTCTAAGAGAGATGTGAAAGGAAGAGGAAACAGGAAGGGGATGACAGATTGGGAAGAAAAAAAGGTCAAGGAGCTGGAGATTTTAACAGGGTTGAAGGAATGGTAAAATAATTAATAAGAGAGTTGTGAGAGCCAGAAGGATAAGAGGAAGGTTATGATTAAGACTAGTATCCTGGAGTTTAAGATTTCAGAAGAAGTATATTTCTAGGGAGACTATATGTTGTTTTCCCACTGATTTAAGGTTAGAAAATGGGATCAGTTCAGTTCAGTCGCTCAGTCATGTCCGACTCTTTAGAAAATGGGATATGTATTACTTAAACATAAATATAGTGTTATCTCAAGATACAGTAAAATCACACTTAAAAAAAATCTTTTAAAATCATGTATACAAATACCATGATCAAGAGCACAGACTTTCATGTTAAGAACAGACCTAGATTTAAGTTCTAGCCTGGTTATTTAATAACTGACCTTGAGAAATTCATTCTTTCAGAAGTTCTATTTCATTATCTGTAATATAGATACTATCTTATAGGGCTACTGTAAGGTTTAAATGAGTTAATGTGCAAAATGCTAAGCACAAGGACTAGTACAAATAAGCCCTCAAAATTATTAGCCATTAGGAATTCTCTCTCCAGGTAAGATTCTTCACTTTCTCTCTCCAGGTAAGGTACTTCACCTTGCCTCTCCCACTGAATATAGCTATAAAACTAGAGAGACTACACAGAGTACATGACAACGGTAAAAACTACAAAGCAAAAGTTGGAATAGATAAGAAACTTAGAACTTGAAATAACAAAGAACTCATGTCCAGACACAGCATAATCATAATCAAACTGCTGAAAAGTAAACAGGGTAAAGAAAGTAGAGGAATAAGGACAAAAAGTTTAAAAACCCATAAATTTATGGTTAATTGATTTTCTTTAAAAAGTATCATGATAGTTTAATTTGGAAAGGATCATCTTTTCAATGAGAAGTGGCAGGACTATTGGACATACATATGCAAAGAGATTATAACTCTAACCTTATACCAGGCTTCCTGGTGACTCAGTGGTAAAGAATCTGCCTGCAATGCAGGAGATGTGGGTTCAGTCCCTGGGTTGGGAAGATCCCCTGGAGAAAGAAATGGCAACCCATTCTAGTATTCTTGTCTGAGAATTCCCATGCACAGAGGAATCTGGCGGGCTACAGTCCAAGGGGTTGCAAAGAGTAGGACANTGGTAAAGAATCTGCCTGCAATGCAGGAGATGTGGGTTCAGTCCCTGGGTTGGGAAGATCCCCTGGAGAAAGAAATGGCAACCCATTCTAGTATTCTTGTCTGAGAATTCCCATGCACAGAGGAATCTGGCGGGCTACAGTCCAAGGGGTTGCAAAGAGTAGGACACAACTGAGCATGTACACACACACAACCTTACACCCTATGTGTAATTCAGAAATTAATTCAAAATGGTTCATAGACCTAAATGTATGACTTAAAACTATATATCTTCTAGAAGAACACATATGAAGAAAATCTTTATGATCCTGGGTTAGAAAGAAATCTTAGTTACAAGAGCAAAAACAGAAGTCATAAAAAAAATAACACTTCATCAAAATCACAAACTCTCAAGCTTCAGAAAATGCTGTTAAGAAAAGTGGTATCAGTGAAAAATGGCAGAGTTAAGAATCTCTTAAAGGAGAACACTGACAGAAACTGTCAAAATCAACTTGTTTTCAGAACTCTGAAAATTAATCAAAGTCTTGAGTAATCTGGGAAATATTTATTGAAGAAAAATAGCTGAATATCAGTAAGAATAATAAGTTTTATAGCATTTTAACTTGCCTTTTCCTCATCCTTTTTCCCCAGGTCTGTAGTAACCTTGAAAACCAACAACCCCATTTCACAGAGAAAACCACTAAAGAAGGAAAACAGAGTTGGAGTTCCTTCAAAGCCCCATTTCCGGAGAACTGTCATTACTTGATCTATCTAGTAAATCTCACAAGCAATGTTCTCTTTATCTGACCTGGCTCAAAGTTCATCCAGTGCTAACAGCCTTTTTCCTGAGAACTTCTGTCAAAAACAATCAGAGACACTTGTTGAATTTTGTGGCTAGCTGAGGTGGTAGAGTTGAGACAAACAATAGGTTACCAATATGGTTAGAAGGAAATCCTAGAGAATAAAACATTGTTAGGGGCCCTGACATATTTTGAAGAATCTAAAAGGCCATGCACATGCACAGAGCTGTCCACATGGCCAGAGCTTTGTGTGTACTCAGGAAAGACCTGAAAAATCCCTGAGCTCTCACCACTGACTAATACTGAGTTTCTGTGCAAGCAGGGAGTGAAGACTACAGTGGAGTTAATCGCTTGGTTGACTGTTGATGATGTCCTTGGCTTGTACACAAGGTCCTTCAGAACTGGGAAATCCCTCAGTACTGGGAAAAATACTAGTTCTAGACATAATTAAAACACTGTGTTGAGTTAAAGAAGGCCATATATTATATGATATGATTATATTATGTGATTCCATTTATAGGAAATGTCTGGAACAGACAAATCCATATGGATAGGCAGTAGATTAGTGGCTCTCTGGGCTGGGAGTAAAAACAGTAACTGAGAACAATCTCGGGGGTGATGAAAATGTTCTAAAATTCAATTGTAGTGATGGTTAAACAATTCTGTAAATTTACTATGAACCACTCAATCGTACATTTAAAATGAGTTTTATGGTATGTAAAAGATAACTCAATAAAGAAGTGAAAAAAAGGATCCAATTACATTCTATAAGAAACTTGTTTTCTTTCAAAATAAGAAACTCACTTTCAAATATAAATAGGATAAAAGTAAAATGGAAAGTAATTCTAAAAGTCAAATGGAAAGTAATTCTGGAATGTTGGAGTAAAGACCTCTGAAAATCTGCTGCTCCATAAAAGCAAAAAGAACACTGGGAAAAGTCAAAATAAAACTTTTGGTAAGTCTGGAAATTAAATAAAGGCTTATAACAATACGAGGAACAGAATTCAAGAAAACAGCTGAGTTGCAGTAAGAATAGTAAGATTTGTTGCACCTTAACTTTCCATAATCCCATTTCCCTCTCTACAGTTTTTCAGCAGCTACTATGATAGTTGTGAAAAGCATTAGCCTAACTTACATTGAAGGAAGCAGAGCAGTTCCAGAGCTTCCATCCTCAGAGAAACATCACTATTTGACTTTCTTCTACCTCTGCTTTATTGACTACATCGAGGCCTTTGACTGTGTGGATCACAATAAACTGTGGAAAATTCTTAAAGAGCGGAATACCAGACCACCTTACCTGCCTTCTGAGAAATCTGTATGCAAGTCAAGAAGCAACAGTTAGAACCAGACATGGAACAACAGATTGGTTCCAAATTGGCAAAGGAGTACATCAAGGCTGTATATTATCACCCTGCTTATTTAACTTCTTATGCAGAGTACATCAGGAGAAATTCCAGGCTGGATGAATCACAAGCTGGAATCAGGATTGCCAGGAGAAATATCAATAACTTCAGATATGCAGATGACACTACCCTTATGGCAGAAAGTGAAGAGGAAGTGAGGAGTCTCTTGATGAAAGTGAAAGAGGAGAGTGAAAAAGCTGGCTTGAAACTCAACATTCAAAAAACTAAGATCATGGCATCCGGTCCCATCACTTCATGACAAATAGATGGGGAAACCATGCAAACAGGGAGAGATTTTACTTTTTGGGGCTCCAAAATCACTGCAGATAGTGACTGCAGCCATGAAATTAAGACGCTTACTCCTTGGAAGAAAAGCTATGACAAATCTAGACAGCATATTGAAAAGGAGAGACATTACTTTGCCAACTAAGGTCCGTCTAGTCAAGGCTATGGTTTTTCAAGTGGTCATGTGTGGATGTGAGAGTCAGAGTATAAAGAAAGCTGAGCACCAAGAACTGATGCCTTGGAATTGTGGTGTTGGAGAAGACTCCTGAGAGTCCCTTGGACTGCAAGGAGATCCAACCAGTCAATCCTAAAGGAAATCAGTCCTGAATATTCATCGGAAGGACTGCTGCTGAAGCTGAAGCTCCAGTACTTTGGTCACCTGATGTGAAGAACTGACTCACTGGAAAAGACTCTGATGCTGGGAGAGTTTGCAGGCAGGAGGAGAAGGGGACGACAGAGGATGAGATGGTTGGACAGCATCACCGACTCGATGGAAATGAATTTTAGCAAGCTCTGGGAGTTGGTGATGGACAGGGAAGCCTAGTGTGCTGCAGTCCATGGGATCATAAAGAGCTGAAAATGACTGAGTGACTGAATTGAACTGAAAAGCTACATTCTGAGGGTTTGTCTTTGACTTGGTGCATACCTAGATCATGTCAAGAGGAATCAATGGAGATTATTTAACCCTGCAGCTACTTGAGTAACATTACCAGCTAGAGCTAAGAGGAGGCTGACAAACAAACAAAATTTAAAAGGAAACATAGGGAATAAGGATCACACTGCTTTCAAAATAGATTACAAAGTTACAGCAACTGAAACAATATGGTAGTGGCTTAAAGACAGATATGTGAACCAGTGGAAAAGAATAGAGAGCCCAGAAATAAACTACACATGTATAACCAACTGATCTTTGACAAGGATGCCAGGAATACATAATCAGGAAAGGATAGTCTCTTCAACAAATGGTGCTGGGAAATGTATATAAAAGTGAAAGTGAAGTCACTCAGTGGTGTCCAACTCTTTGCAACCCCATGGACTGTAGCCTACCAGGCTCCTCTGTCCATGGGATTTTCCAGGCAATAGTACTGGAGTCGATTGCCATTTCCTTTTCCAGGGGATCTTCCCGACCCAGGGATCGAACCTGGGTCTCCCACATTGTAGAAAGACACTTAACCGTCTGAGCCACCAGGGAAGTCTATATCTACATGCAAAAAAAGTGAAACTGTACCCTTATCATCATAAAACTCAATTCAAAATGGATTAAAGACTTAAACATAAGACCTGAATTCTAAAACTCCTATTGAAAACATAGGGAGAAACCCTCTTGATATTAGTGTTGGCAATGTTATTGGCTATAACCTCCAAAACACAGGTAATGAAAGCAAAATAGAAAAGTGGGACTACATCAAACTAAAAAGCTTTATCATAGCAAAAGAAAGAACAGAGTAAAAAGGAAACTTATAGAACGCGAGAATATACAGTAGACTCTTGAACAACACCAGTTTGAATTGTACAGGTCCACTTAATGCAGATTTTTTTTTTGCAGTAAATATACACTACAGTACCACAAGATTTGTGGTTGATTTAATCTATAGATGTGAAACCATGGATATAGAATGCTGATTATAAAGTTATACATGGATTTTTGATTGCTTGGAGTGTCAGTGCCCCCAATCCCTATGTTGTTCAAGAGTCAACTGTATTTGCAAACTATATATCTGTTAAGGGGTTAATATCCAAAACGTATAGGAAATACCTACAACTCAATGACATAAAAATAAAACATGATTAAAAAACGGACAAAGTATTTGAATAGACATTTCTCCACAGCAGATATACAAATGGCCAACATTTGTATAGGTACATGAAAAGGTGCTCACCATCATTAATCATCAGGGAAATGCAAATCAAAGTCACAATGAGATACACGTGCATGTGTAAGTGTATGCCAAGGAAAGTGAGGGCCTCAGAAGTCACTAATCTTTTGTTTCTAACTGATCTTGACGCTCAGCATAAGCAGGAAGTGGAGTCTAAGACAGAGTTGCAATCCGCTTCCCTGAGCACTGAAAGAGTAACCTAACACATCCACACAGAGCCCCTTGATAAAGGCTCATATGCTTTTTGATTTAAGACATTTAAGAAAAACTCTCTCCAATCATTAGTGGCTCACTATGCTAACTGGACAGAGACTTCAGTGACTTTACATGACAAAGAATTAAAAATTGACAGAATTGGTCCAGCAACATCACTAAACAAACAAATAGCAACCAACAAACCCTGGGTGGGGAGGGGTTGATTGACTTTTCAGAGTTGTTACATAATATTATTTTAAATGTCTAATTTTCAACAATAAAATTATAAGACTGTAAGAGACTGAATATATGTGCCCCCTCAAATTCATATGCTGAATCCCCACCCTTCAATATGATAGTAACAGGAAGTGGGGATGCTTGAGTAGTAATTAGGATTAGATAAGGTCCTAAGAGTTGAGCCCTCATGTATGGGATTGATGCCCTTATAAGAGTCATCAGCTTGCTTCCTCTCTCTGCTCTCTACCAGGTGAGGATCCAGTAAGAATTCAGCAGTCTGAAACCCATAAGAGGGTTCTTATTGGAACTAGACCATGCTGGAACCTTGATTCTAGATTTCCAGCCTCTAGAACTGTGAGAAATACATTTCTGTTGTTTATAGGTCACCCAGTTTGGTACTTTGTTATAGCAGCCTGAGATGGCAAAGGCATTGAAAAAAAACAGGACAAAACACCCCCTGCCTTAAAACCGGGAAAGTATGATCCATACACAGGAAAAAAGAAACAGTTGATAGAAACTCTCCCGAGGAAGTACATTGGGCTTCTCAGAAAAATAAACAAACAAACTTTAAATCATTATTATAAGTTATTCAAACAAAGGAAATCATGTATAAAGAACTAAAGAATGTTTCCGAATATCTTACCAAATAGAGAATAAAAATAAAGATAGACATTATAATAAAGAATCAAATAGAAATTTTCAAGCAGTATAATAACTGAGATGAAAAATACACTAGAGGAGCTCAACAGGATATGTGAATTGACAGCAGAATCATCACACCTGAAGATATGTCAACTACATAATCTGAGGAAGCTTACTAAATTTGAGGAGCAGAAAGAAAAAAGAATGAAGAAAAAGACAACAGAGCCTTGGGAACCTATGGGAGACAAGCAAGCATACCAACACATGCATAATGGACTCTCAGAAGAAGAAGAAACAAAAAGAATATCTGAAGAGTTAATGATCAAAAGCTTCCCCAAATTGATGAAAAACACTAATCCATACATCATGGAACTTCAACAGACTCCAAGTAGGATGAATTCAAAGATACCTATGTGGAGTCTGTCCAAAGAGACACTAAGACAAGTAGTCAAACTGTCAAAAGTAGAAGATGAAGAACAGATCTTGAAAGCAGTAAGAAGAGGTTCACCATGGACAAGGGGTCCTGAGATTAATAGTAGACTTCTCATTAGAAACTAGAAGGGGCCAAAAGGCAGTTGAGATGATAAATTTGATCTGCTAAAAGAAGAAGATTGCCAACCAAAAATTCAATGTCCAGCAAAAAACTATAATGTAAAACTAAAGGAGAAATTTAAACATCCCAAGATAAACAGAGTTCACTACAAGATGATCTGCCCTATAAGAAAAACTACAGGGAGTCTTTTAGACTGAAATAAATGGACACTAAATAGTAACTCAAATTTACCCAAAGAAAGGATACTAGTAAAGTGTTTACATAGGTAAACATTAAAGACAGTATAAACGTTTTTATCCCTGTACTCTTTTTTGTTGTTGTTGTTCCATCTGACTTAAAAGATAAAAGATAACCGCATAAAGCAATAATTATAAAACTCTGTTGGTAGGCTTAAAATCTAGAAAGATGTCATTTGTATGACAATAATAGTACAAAAGAGGAAGGACAGAACAGAGGTAAATAAGAATGAAGTTTTTGAACATTATTGAAATTAAGTTGGCACTAATACAAACAAAATTATTCAAGCTAAGGTGTTAATTATAATCCCCGGGGCAAATTACTAAAAGAGTAACAAAAATAGTAAAAGAAGCAACAAGTTAATTAAGATGACACACTGTAAAAGCTTATTTAACATGAAGGAATAAATGGAGTAATAGAGGAATGAAAAGATACAGACATATCAAAAATAAATAGCAGAATGGCAGATGTAGAACCTACCTTATCAACAGACTCCACTTAAATGCACTAAATATAAATTAACACTCTACCTATTTGGAAGCAGGGATTAAAAAAAAAAACAACATGATCTAAATAACTATTTGCTGTCTACAAGAGACACTCTGGTTTTTTAAAAAGTTGAAAGTAAAAGGATAGAAAAAGATACTCGATGGGAAAAAGATACTCGATGCAAAAAAGAAAGTAAAGCAGAGTACAAGAAATTTGAGTCTCCCTTTTTTCTTGGTAAGTCTAGCTAAAGGACTGTGAATTCTATTGCCTTTTCCATTGAGCCAACTTTTGGTTTTCTTGATTTTCTCTATTTTTTATTCATTTTTCATTTATTTTTTCTCTAATCTTTCCTTCTCTCCTTAAGTTAGATATGGGTGTATTTGCCTTCTTTTTGTAGCTTTTTTCATTAAACTTTAATTTTTTTTAGAGTAGCTGTAGCTTCACAGCAAAATTGAGAGGAAGTTACAGAGATTTCCCATCTATTCCCCTGACCCAACACATGCTTAGTCTCCCTCATTACCTCCCACCAGAGTGGGACATTTGTTACAACTGATGAACCTACACTGACACATCATAATTATTCCAAGTCTATAGTTTACCATTTATTCTTGGTATCATATATCCAATGGGTCTGGACAAATTTTTGTAGTTTCTTGAGGTGGAAGTTTTGGTTATAAATTTGAGGTTTTTCCTCTTTATTAATATAGGCATTTACAGCTTTAAATAGCCCCTTGAGTACGTCTTCTACTGCATTCCTGAAGTTTTTGTATATTTTGTTTTCATTCATCTCGAAGTATTTTCTAATGTCCCTTGCAACTTATTTTTGATCCTTGGTTATTTGGTAGAATGTTAAATAATTTCCACATATTTGTAAATTTCCTAAATGTCCATCTATTACTGATTTCTAATTTCATTTCACTGTAAACAGAAGTGGCAAGAGTGGAAATCCTTGTCTTATTCTTGGTATTGGAAGGACAATTTCAATCTTTCACCATTAACTATGTTGTTAATAAGACAAATAATGGCCAATAGATTTCTGACAAAAATGCAAAGACAAGTAAATGGAGAAAGAACACGCTTTTCAACAATTAATACTGGATAATCTGATATTCATAAGCAAAAAAGTGAACCTTAACATAAACCTCACACCTTGTATAAACATTAAGTCAAAGTGGATCATAGACTTAAATGTAAGATATACAATTATAAACCTGTTAGAAGAAAATAAAGGAATAAACCCTTTTTCATAACATCTAGTGTTTTTAGACATAAAAAAGCACAATCCATAAAAGAAAATGGATAAACTGGATTGTATCAAAATTTAAAATATTTGCTCTGAAGCAAAAAATCTGCATACTGAAAACTACAAAATTTTGCTGAAAGACATAAATAAATACAAAGACATTCTGTGTTCATGGATTGAAGATTACGTATTGTTGTCAGTACCACCCAAAGTGATATACAAATTCAAAGCAATACTATCAAAATATCAATGATGTTTTTTGCAGAAATAGAAAAATCTGGGAATTCCCTGGCAGTCCAGTGGTTAAAGACTCGGTGCTTTCACTGCTGTGGGCCTGAGTTCAATCCCTGGTAAGGGAACTAAGATCCCCAAAACCATGTGGCATGACAGAAAAAAAGGAAATCGAAAAATCTATCCTAAAATTCATATGGAATCTCAAGGGACTCAAACAATGAAAACAATTTTGAAAAAGAAGAGCAAAGTTGGAGGTCTCATACTTCCTGATTTCAAAGTTTACTACAAATCTATAGTAGTTTAAAAAGTGTGGTACTAACAAAAAGACAGACATATATACCAATGGAATAGAATGGAGAGTCTGGAAATATACTCTTTCATTTATACGCAAATGATTTTCAGAGAGTGTGCCAAGACCATTCAATGAGGAAAGGCAGTCATTTCAACAAGTAGTACTGGAAAAGCTGGATATCAAACATGCAAAAAATGAAGTTGGACCCCTTATATATGAAGTAAATGGATCAAAGACCTAAACATAAGAGCCAAAACTATAAAACTTTTTGAAGATAACATCAGAAAAACAGTTTATGACATCAGACTTGGTAAGATTCACTGGATATAACAACAAAAGCACAGGGAACAAAAAATAGACAAACTGAACTTTATAAAAAATAAAAACTTTTGTGCATCAAAGGATACTATTGACAGAATAAGAAGGCAACACATAGAATAGGAGAAAATATTTGCAATTCATATATCTGAAAAGGGAGTAATATCCAGAATACATAAAGAACCCCTGCAACTTAACAACAAACAACCCATTTAAAAACGGGCAAAAGATATCCTTGTACATTGCTGGTATGAATTTAAAACAGTATAGTCTCTATGGCAAATAGTATGGTGGTTTCTCAAAAGATTAAACATAGAATTACCATATAATCCAGCAATTCCACTTAACATATTCAAAAGAATGAAAGCAGGGTCTGGAACAGACTGTTGTGCATCCAGGTTCACAGCAGCATTATTCACAATAGCCAAAAGACAGAAATTACATAAGTGCCCATTGACAGATGAATAGATTAACAAAATGTAGTAGATACATACAATAAAATATTATTTAGCCTTAAAAAGGGAGGAAATCCTGATACATGCTGTAATATGGATGCTCAGTGAAATAAGCCAGACACAAAAAGATAAAAACTGTATGATTCAGTTTACATGAGGTACCTAGAATATTCAAATTCATAGAGAGAGCAGAATGGTGGCTGGTAGAAGATAAGGCAAGGCGAGAATGGGGAGTTAGTGTTTAATGGGTACAGAGTTTCAGTTTGGGAAGATGAACAAGTTCTGGAGATGGATGGAGATGATGGCTGCAGAACAACGTGAATATACTTTATGCCACAGAACTGTACACTTCAAAAATAGTTAGAATGGTCAATTTTATGTTAGGTATATTTTACCACAGTAAAAGAAAGTTTGCTCTGCAGAAGACACTGTTAAGAGAATGAAAAGACAAGCTGCACACTGGGATAAAATATCTGTAAATCATATATCCAACAGAGAATTGTGTTTTGACTATATAAAGAACTCTCAAAAGTCAACAGGAAAAAATAAACAACTAAATGAAAAACAGCAAAAGATTTGAACAGACACTTCAGCAAATAGGATATAAGGATGGCACATAAGCATATGAAAAGATGTTTAATATCATTAGCCATTAAAGAAATGCAAATTAAAACTACAATGAGATACCACTTCACAGCTATTAGAATAACTAAAATAAATACCAACAATACCAAATGCTGACAAAGATGTAGAGCAATTGGAACTCTCATACATTGCTGGTGAAAATGCAAAATGGTTCAGCCACTCTTGAAAATGGTTTGGCAGTTTCTTATAAAGTTAAACAAACACTTACCATATGACCCAGTAATCCCACTCCTAGATATTTACCTTAGAGAAATAAAAATTTTATGTTCACACAAAAGCCTGTACAAGAATATTCATATCAGTATTATTCATAATCACCATAACCTGGAAACAGCCCAAATGCACTTGATGGGTGAGTGGATAGACAAACTTGGGAACATTCATACAATGGAATGCTACTCAGCAAAAATGAGCTATTGATACACACAACTTAGATGAATCTCAAAAGCACTACACTGCATGAAAGAAGTCACTCTCAAAAGATTACATTTTGTATGATTCTATTTGTATGACATTCTCTAAAAGACAAAATCACAGTGATGGAGAATAGATCAGTGATTGACTGCCAGAGATTACGAGTGGAATTGGGAGTGACTTCAATGGATAGTATGAAGGAGTTTGAGGGTGATGGAGCTGTTCTCTATCCTGATTGTGGTGGTGGTTACATGAATCTATGTGATTAACATGATTTACAATTCACAGAATTGTACACATACCTCCCCCCCCCAAATAAGCAGGCAATTTTATTGTAAGTTCATTTGAAAAATAAAGTAAAATATTAGCTACTATATCATCATCAATAGTTATACTTTACTGATTAAAAATATTCAGGATTATGAAATAGGATCAAAAAGACATTAAGGTCATTTTATGTCTGGTACAATAACTTAAAAGGTATAGAGAAAAAAATCAACAACACTAAATGTTAAAGCTTTAAACTTCTAACTCCTCTCTTTAATATTCTGTATCAGGATAATATGCTCCCTGTGGATCATGTCCTATAAACATTTTCATATACTGAATATGAAATTAAATAAGAACTCAACTTAGAAGTCTGGGACCCTAGGTTACATTCCTAAATCTAACACTGTAAGAAAACTCTCGACTTGCCTTTTGTGCCTAATTTTATCTTCCTCTTCATTGAGGTCATGTACTTGTCTGCACTTGTCTTTTTGTGGTATGCTGTGAAGGTGTAAAGCAAGGAGTTTCAAAGATAGGAAACAGAACAGATTCATACACTACCCACCCACCCCATATACCAGGTACTGCTTTAAGTGATTAACATGTATTACCTCTCTTAATCCTAACAACCCTACAATACAGCTACTATTAATATTCTCTTGAAGGAAATCAAGCACAGTATGGTAACTTGCCCCACATCTTTAGATAGTAAGTGGGGGAACCAGTGATGTTCCCAGCAGTCTGTCTCCACAGCCCATGTTCTTGATCAGCAAGCTATGTCTCTCCACAAAAGCTGTTTCTTCCTTCCTTCCTTCACCACTGCTCTTCCAGGTCTATGGTCTCTCTCTCTCTCTAACAAACCATTCATTCATTCTATTGACTTTATTGTCTAAGCATAGAGGAGTCCTGATTCTATGGATCTAGCTCTGCCCTCTCCCTGGAGTTTCACTGCTACATTTCCAACAGCCTCCTCAATATCTGTACTGAATGATCCTGCAGTCTCAAAAATTTAACATGTTTAAAGTCAAACTCATCATCTTTCCTCAAAATTTCCCCATAAAGGCTTTCTTAATTTTGCCAACTGTTAGGTCACACAGCCTTGAAACACCTGGAATATCTTTGACACAGGCCTTTCCACTAATATTCTCAGTCAACAAATCTTACCAATTGTTCTTCTGTAATGTCTCTTATAAGCATACCTACTTCTCTTTCCAATTTCTTTGCCATCATCCTAGTGCAACTCTTCCTGAAGAAATGACTGTGACTACTCCTAAATTGTTTTCCCTGCTTCCAGTTCCACTCGTGTGTTTGATTTACTGGCCACCAGATTCATCAAGTTCAGATACGGCTTTTATCATGTTACTCCTGGTTCAAAGACCTTAACTATACCCAAAATGACTAACTGAATAACTAACTGCATGTAGATCTATACTACTTGCCAAATAAAGTTCAAAAATGTTAGCCATCTTTTTAACTTTGTCTCTCACAATACCTCAAAACATGACTTTCTTCATGACATCTGCTACAAGTGAAATGCCCCTCCCTCTCCTTCCTGAAGACTTGGTAGTATTAAAAGAACATTTAAATCTTATCTCCTCTGAGAGGTCATTTTTAGTCACATCAATACACAGTGACCTTTCCCTTTTCTGAACTCCTACAGCACTTAACAACTGTATCTAGCCTTGTTACTAAATGCTATGCACTTCTCTCTCCAACTAGATTCCAACTGGCACAAAGTCAAGAAGTCATTTCTTAAACTTCTGCATACCTTCCACAGTGCCTAGCAAAACTTCTCTGTTAAATCCACTCTTTCTGGCTAAGACACACATTTATCTTTATATTTTGTGCTAGTTTATAGTTGCACCTCAGGACCCTTCACAATCTAGCCTCACCTACCTTTTCCAGTGTCATCTTCTGCCAGTCCTCACCATGTCCTACATATCCTGCCACAATGAACTTTTCACTGTTCCCTAGACACACCAGGTTCTTTCACAATCTTGTTCCTACTCACCTACTATCCACAATGCCCTCTTCCCACTATTTACTGACAAATGCCTGTTGATCCATGAAGACTTGGTAAAAGTACAAATATAAACTCCTGACTCCCCCAACTAGACTTAGATGCTCTATGTCTTAGGTCCCCTCAGCATTTTATTTACATCTCTACAATAGCAATTTCCAGGGTGTACTGCAACTAACTAGGTACGTATTTGTCTTTCTCATGGGACTATATATACCTTCCTCAAGAGTAGCAATAGTCATCTTTCCCCCACTCCCTCCACTAACCCTTCATAGTTAAGGCCCTGATGTTAAATCTTTCTGCCAGTGAAAGACTGTATCAACTCAGTGGTGATCACATACCTTGGTAATAAAGAGCCTTGAGGAAAGAGTGACGATCAGCTCCCTGAAATAAAGAATTTTCTATTTCCATTTCTCGCCGGGTCAGCTGTTTGCTCTTTGCAAATCTCTGTGGCAGGCAAAGGATGCGCTGACGCTCTGAGATCCTTTCCTCAATATCTTGAAGACGATTCTGTATTGCTTCAGGGGTCGCCCTAAGTCTCGTTCTCTGAAATAGGAGAAATGAGATGGCATATATCACAGAGGACACACCATGAAAGTGACAATCTGATACCTTAAACAAGAAAGAAATGGTCAGGGCTCCAAAATGGTCATTTATAGATATGTCAGCGAGGAAGTCAAGGAGTGGGAATTCCCTGGTGGTCCAGTGGTTAGGACTCTGTGCTTTTACTACTGAAGGTACAGGTTCAATCCCTGATTGTGGAACTAAGATCCCATAAGCCACATGGTGCAGCTAAAAATAAATAAAATTTAAAAAATAAAATCCCATTTGTTAAAAAAAAAAATAAATAAAGTCAAGGAGCAGCGTCTCTTTTACCAAGGTCCTTACCTTAAAAACCAAAGAAGATTTAGACATAAGCTCAGTGTTTTGAGAACTCAAAAGGAAAAGGTTCTCAGTATCAAATGAAGAAATTGTCCTTTTTATTCTCTAGAAAAAAAATTGCCCCACTCACCTTTTCACCTGAAACATGGCTCTTCCAAATCAAGATTTCTGTTTCATTAAGCCCCAGTTCCCTGAGAGAAGCAGTCTCCTGGTCCTTCTCATGCAGTGTCTGGAACTGGGACAAAGTCATAGTCCCAGCTGCTTCCTTCCCAAAGGGCTTATACATAGTACCAGGAGCAAAGCTCTCTTTCTTAGATACACATCTGCAAAACAAGCAGGAAGAGAGTAAGAACATCTTCAAGTTACCACAATGCACAGAAATGGGGCTTGCCATTAGGAGGCACAATGAAACTCAGGGGCAATTTCTCTCTTACATCCTATTTCTAGGTTAAAGCACTACTACAATGATATGGAATTCCACCAGTAGTCCAGGACTAACAAATGACTGAATCAAATATTTATTTACTGAGTACTTACTATGCATCAGACACTGTGCCAGGTACTGAGGATTTAACAGTAAAAAAGACAACAGTTTCTGCTTTGTGCAAGGAACTGTAGAAGAGAGGCAAGTAAGCAGGCAATAACATTACTGGATTATAAGTACTATGAATGTTAAACGAAGACACAGGAATGGTACTCAGCCCAGACAGAGTGGGATATGGAAGACTTCCTAGAAGAGACACAGAAGTAAAACCCTGACTAATCAGTAGAAATCTGCCAAAGAAAGGGGGGTGAGAGAGGAGTCTTCTACCCAGACTTGAAGAGGTATCTGTCACCTGGAGCTGAGGGTCTATGATACTCTTTTTGCAAAATCAATACCTACTCCTCAATGGAGACAGAGGTATCCAGTTGATGCTGAAGGAGGCTTTTCAGCTGCCTCTCCCCTTCTGTTTCCAGCTCCTCCAGGACATGCTCATCACTCTTGACACAGCTATTTACCCTGGAATTGATACAAGGATATATATGGAAAGTAGAAGAGACACTGAATCTCAAAATATATTCTTTAGCTATATTATCTACCATTAGTGATCCCATTTGTTCAAAGATACTTCTCTCTTTGTTGCCCTTTATCACTCATTCCACAGACATTAACTAAGTACCTGTTTATACACAATGAATGCACTCTGCTGGGTACTGATGGAGTCAAAGATATGCAAGACACAGTCCCTCTCATTAAGAAGCCTCCAATTTATTTCGGGAAAAGTAATAGATATGGATTTGTTGTATGCAGGTGCCTGGGGGTGAGGGCAGAGCAGGAGAGAGGGAGGAAGGGAGAATGAAAAGCACAGGGAGAGAGTGACAGAGGGAAGGAGAGAGAAAGAAAGAAAGAAGAGAAGAATGATATAAAGAAGCATATGCTAAATCAGTAGGAGTTCACAGAAGAAATAACTGGGAGGCAAGGTAGTAAATTAAGACTTTGGAAAGGTAATTCTTACAGTGGCATTTGAAGGACTCTATGTGATGAAGGAAAGAACAGGGAGAGAGAGCATGGAGACAGAAGTATGTTCTGGGGGATAATAAGACATTTATCTGGCATTCATATATGGCAACCTTGGGAGATCATGTTGGAGGGATAGTTAGACTGTGAATGGCCTTAAATACACCAGCTAAGAGGTCTCAAACTTAATGTACAGGTATTAGAAGGCAATTTATTAGGCAGTTAAGTGACATGGCATAAGTGATGGTTTAGGAAAATGAATGTGGTTATAATAGGCCTTATGGATTAGTAAGAACAAAACCAGAAGAACTAGTTAGGAAACTATATAATTTATCAAACGTGAGGTGATGAAAGTTCAAAGTGGTGTGTTAATAGTGACAATAGAAAGGAAGGCTTAAATGAGAAAGGCCTTTTGAACATAGGGGTAAGGAAGAAATGAAAAATAACCCCAAATTTCAAGCTATGTAACTGAGCGATGGGACCAATGAACTAAAGAGAAAGTTCCAGATGGAGTAAATGGTTTGGGAAAGGGAAGTCATTCTTCTTTTAGCCATGTTGAGTCAACTAATTATTACAATTGAAATACCAGTAAGAAGTATCAGGAATGCTTCAAAGACATACTGAGCCTGAGGTGACAGAAGGTGATATTGGCTAGAAGGAAAGTGAGAGAGAGAAGAAGTGTTGTATGGATTAGAGTCTGAGGCTGCGCATTGAAACCTTGAGTCATCTGTATTGTCAGGATGTGAAGCTGTGAGAAAGGAGATCCCCAAAAGAGAGAGTATAGAAGGAAAGGTGAAGGGGATCATAACATTTTATAGCTTAAGCACTACTGTGTGGATATCTAGGTAATGCTAAATAATGAAAAACTCTGAGCATAAAGAAATAGCAGGACCATTTAAGTGTGCAAGAACAGATTTAAAAAAAAAAAAAAGCAAAGTGAGTTAACTCGATGAGGAAAATAAATACTAAATGCCTTTCTTACCCTTTACTATTGGGGTTATGATGAGACCTAGAAGATGTATCGGAGAAGGCAATGGCACCCCACTCCAGTACTCTTGCCTGGAAAATCCCATGGATGGAGGAGCCTGGCAGGCTGCAGTCCATAGGGTGGCTAAGAGTCAGACATGACTGAGCGACTTCACTTTCACTTTTCACTTTCATGCATTGGAGAAGGAAATGGCAACCCACTCCACTGTTCTTGCCTGGAGAATCTCAGGGACGGGGGAGCCTGGTGGGCGGCCGTCTATGGGGTCGCACAAAGTCGGACACGACTGAAGTGACTTAGCAACAGCAACAGATGTATCTCTCATAATTATAAAGAAAATTCCCATACTCTAGAAAGACTTATAACAACTTTGGGAAATTTTAAAAGATCCATAGGCCCAGGGGTTTAAAAAAATTCCTTTCAAGTATCTTAATATTTCCTTATTATTTAGAATTCTGAAAGTTCTTGCTAAATTTGAAGTGGCTTTGAAATGAATAAATCATACCTAAATACATCAGCACACATAAATTTCAAAAAGAAATGTAGAGTGAAAACAGCACCAGAAAAATTCATACAATATGTGCCTATATAGAGTTGAAAATGGAATAACACTAGAGACATTTTGTTTAGATATAAATTCATATGTGGCAAAACTATTTAAAAAGAAAAAAGCAAAGAATTGATTAAGGCAAAATACTGGATAGTGATCCTCTCAGGGAGGGAAGAGAAACACTCAGGAGCATACAAGCAGATTTCTGAGACTGGTAATGTTCTACTGTAGTGAGGACGACTCTATTATTACTCTTTAACCTGTATATATTCATAATTTTGCATGTATGCTGCTGCTACTACTGCTGCTGCTAAGTCACTTCAGTCGTGTCCGACTCTGTGTGACCCCATAGACGGCAGCCCACCAGGCTCCCCCGTCCCTGGGATTCTCCAGGCAAGAACACTGTAGTGGGTTGCCATTTCCTTCTCCAGTGCATGAAAGAGAAAAGTGAAAGTGAAGTCGCTCAGTCTGTCCGACTGTTAGCGACCCCATGGACTGCAGCCCACCAGGCTCCTCCGTCCATTGGATTTTCCAGGCAAGAGTACTGGGGTGGGGTGCCATTGCCTTCCCCGTTGCATGTATGAGAGAGATTATAAACAATTTTTTAAGGCATTTTGAAGCAGGGAAAATCAGAAACTACTTTTTTTAAAAGATGCAGAAACTAATGGTGCAGGAGAGCATCATACCTGTAAGAATTTAAATGCACCGCCTTATTCCAGTGATTATTCTACTTGCAGAATGAATACAAAACTAATTTGATAAGGAGCCTTAAAAAAGGTTTCGTGTACCGTCAGTTGAAAGCGAAGGATTTCAACAAAGATCAGCCACGTTAAAGCTGCCATTTCCTGCAGAACCGGTAGGGGGAACTGCTCGCAGCGGTGCCTTTCTTTTCTTACAATAGATGGATACGGGTTTGGTACTTTGCTTCCCAAATTTGTAGAAACAAAGTATCACTTGCTTACTTTCAGGTCTGAAAGTACTAAACGGTCTCTGAACCCGAAAAAATCCGCTATAAACACAAACACTGCACATTAACGCGCCCACCCTGAGCCCATTTCTGAGGATGGAGAGGAGGTCGGGCGGGACAGGAAGGATCTGGCCCGGGTTTCTATGGCACAGACTGGTTTCATCAATCGATCAAGACCCTTTCATCTGAGTGGGTCGGTCTGAAACAGAAAGGAGCCACAGCATCTGTCCCAGGGCCAGCGCCATTGCCTAGGTGCCTGTGCCAGGAGGGCATCCCTACGGGGACCGGCAGCGGCGGCGGCCCTTCCTGAACTTCGCCCTACAGGCCTGTCCAGCCCGTCTCCCCTTTTCCCTCCTCCTCTGTCTTCCCGCTCACACGAAACCCTATCCTCAGAACGTGACATACCCCAAACCCAAAGTAACAAAAGCCATTTGAAAAGTCCAAAGGTAGAACAGAGCGCCCTTCGCCGTCTGTTCTCAGACAATCCCTTACCTCTTCATGTTTCCACAGGCCCCTAGATCTAACTTGGGTAAAACAGGCCGCGGACTTCAAGTCCCAGAACTCTGCGCGGCCGCCTCGAAGGGGATTGTGGTGGAGCGCGGTGCTCTGGGAATTGTAGTCTTGCGGAGCAAGAAATCAAAAGCCCGTACTGAGTAACCAGTATATTGTAAATTGGCCGAATATTTCTCTTGGATTTCTCGTATAGGTTAAATATAACACCCAAAATATCCAGCTCATAAACCTAGGAGTCGCCTTTGACTTCTTAAGTCTCTCATCCATTTATCACCAGATCCTGGCCCTTCTAATTTTCCTCGAACGTGTCCCTATCAACCCTGCTTCTGCTTTCAAGGACTTCTTATCCCACATCCTGCCTACTTGCTATTTCCAGTCCACCCTCTGCAGTCTAGCCAGAGTGATCAGAGTGACCACATCACTAGCACCAATGGTTCACCTCTATCTCTAACAGAGGCTTACAAGACACTGTACTTCCTGAGAATCAGACAACCACATATATTCAAGCCCATGAATGTTTTTATTGATAATTAAGATAATTCAAGAGACTGGTAGAGCATACTAGTTAAGATAATGGGCTCCTAGCTTCTAGAAATGGAAATACATATATCCTTGGTGGTGGTGGTTTAGTTGCTAAGTCGTGTCAAATTCTTGCACTATGGACTGTACCCTGCCAGGTTCCTCTCCGTGGGATTTTCCACTGGAGTGGGTTGCCATTTCCTTCTCCACTATGTCCTTAAGTATGTGAAAAGAAAAATGTTTAATCTCACTCATAAGTGTAAATTTCAAAGTACATGGACTATGAAATATCTGACCTCTGCTGCTGCTGCTGCTAAGTTGCTTGAGTCGTGTCCGACTCTGTGCGACCCCATAGACGGCAGCCCATCAGGCTCCCCCGTCCCTGGGATTCTCCAGGCAAGAACGCTGGAGTGGGTTGCCATTTCCTTCTCCAATGCATGAAAGTGAAAAGTGAAAGTCACCTCCTAATTGTCGAGGTCACCAAACCATTAAAAGTCCTTGTCATAGCTAAAGGAATCAAAGGGACATGATAACTAAATGTAATGTGGCTGGATGGGATTCTGGAACAGAAAAAGAGCCCTGAATAAAAAATAAGGAAATATGAACAAACTATGCACTTTAGTTAATAGTAAGGTTCATTAGCTGTGACAAATGTACCAAGTTATATATGATGTAAACACTAAAACTAAGTGGAGGAATGCAGAATTCTATACTAGGCAACCTATCTTGTGTGTCCTTGCTTGTATATGCAGTAGAATACAAAGGAAGACATACTTCCTATCCTGAGAATTTCTGAAAGATGAGACTGTCATGGCAAATACTAGAGTTATCCAAAACGTGGCCTTGTGTATTAGTCGCTCAGTTCAGTTCAGTCACTCAGTCGTGTCTGACTCTTTGCGACCCCATGAATCGCGGCACTCCAGGCCTCCCGGTCCATCACCAACTCCCGGAGTTCACTCATACTCGTCGTGTCCAACTCTTTGTGACTCCATGGACTGTAGCCTGCCAGGCTCCTATATCCATGGGATTCTCCAGGTACTGGAGTGGGTAGACATTCCCTTCTCCAGGGGATCTTCTTGTCCCAGGGATCAAATCCCAGTCTCCTGCATTACAGGCAGATTCTTTACTGCTGTCTGATCCACCAAGCAAAACCTGGCATATGCCAACTGTGCTTCTGAAGCACACAGGTGAATGGATACAGCTCTAACATGCCCTTTTGTGGCTTTGGCACAGAACAGGGTCGGAATCTAAGCAAAAACAGTGTGGGTCATATCATGGTCCACACCAGGTAAATTTTATTTGGTGGTGGGGCTGAATTCTGCTGCTCAACCAAACTGTCCAGTTGACACAATGATAAAGGATGAAATGGAAAAACACACCAAGGTTGCTAGTGTATCTGTCCCCTGGGAAGGTAGCAAAGGGTGGAACAAATACTACACTGACCACTACACCAGACTTGTACACAACTTCTAATAAAACATATATCCTATTGGTACTGAAGTGATACACACTACATTACAAATCCACTAGGTGGGATGAGTGGAGAATGAATGGCTAAAAGACATATATGAGGTAGAATTACTAGAAAGCAAGGTCATAAGGAAGTGCTCTATGTACCTGTGTATAACTGTAGCCAGTTTAGTGGTAGGTACCAAGGGACAAACACTTAGAAAATTGCACTAGAAGGAAAACTGGGCTATTTCTAGCTCTGCCAAATTTATTAACTGGAATAATAGCTATTCCATTTCCCACAGCATCCTCTCCCCAGTTCATAAGGATATTGGACAGTATATAAAAAGCTTTGAGATTTCTAGATGTTATTCATGGGCACAGAGATCTTATCATGAGGTAATTTCACAAATTCACCCCAGAAGAATTTATGACAAGCTGAAAAATATGCCTCATTTATCTTACTGACAATTTAACAAGGTTAGTTTAATTAAGCCAGAAGTTCCTCCTTAACATAGACATATTTTCAGGCTTTGTCCCTTTTAGGTGCTTTGTTCACAACACACTTTTGATGAATATATTATGAAGCAATTATAATTTCCAGATATGAAAGAAGATGCTAAAACCAAAAATCTTCTCTTGAAGAGGGAGAACATCACTCATCTACTATTAAGAGTAAACAATTGTGCATGTCTTTCAAATTCTCCAAATTAGATAGCATAAATGCCATTATAGAGAGAACAAATATAGCATCTTTTTCAAAGGACAAAAAAAAAAAGTAGATAAGCACTGGGAAAGTGTCAGCATGACAAATTTAAGAATTCTCCTTCAGCTAATACAGCTGGTCTTTAACAATGGTTGGGGAGTGGAGAGGTACCTAACAAAAATGTAGACTTAAAATTACTGGCACGAATAGGTTATTTCTGATCTTGTAATTCATGTCTGTTCAACAATGTCACATCTTTTAGACACGTTAGAACCACAGTGAAAAAGTGAAAGTATAAGTCACTCAGTCATGTCTGACTCTTTGCAACCCCATGGACTATACAGTCCACGGAATTCTCTAGGCCAGAATACTGGACTGGCTAGGGTAGCCTTTCCCTTCTCCAGGGGATCTTTCCAACCCAGGGATCGAATCCAGGTCTCCCACACTGCAGGTAGATTCTTTACCAGCTGAGTCACAGAGAAGCCCAAGAATACTGGAGTGGGTAGCCTATCCCTTCTCCAAGGGATCTTCCTGACCCAGGAATTGAACCGGGGTCTCCTGCACTTCAGGCANTCCAACCCAGGGATCGAATCCAGGTCTCCCACACTGCAGGTAGATTCTTTACCAGCTGAGTCACAGAGAAGCCCAAGAATACTGGAGTGGGTAGCCTATCCCTTCTCCAAGGGATCTTCCTGACCCAGGAATTGAACCGGGGTCTCCTGCACTTCAGGCAGATTCTTTACCAATGAAGCTATCAGGGAAGCCACGTCTTTTAGATACATGTTAGAACCACAGTCAGAAGTAACCTTAAAGACGATTTAGTCCAAGGCTCCAAACAGTACAGAGATCCACCAGTAAACTTACAGTGTAACTGCACTGATTTAGAAGTCACTTGCCATTCACTTGCCTCTTTTATGTCCTAGAAAAAAAGTATTAGACCTCTCAATGCAAAGTCAACAGGAAAACTATAGCCCCATCTTTATTTTACTGAGGAAGTTTTATAGTAAGCATGTACTAGTAGTGAAAAGATATAAAGAAACCACAAAACTTGAGAGAAGTGGAAACTAGTTTATTCCAGTTGAGAAAACTTTCATATGGTCCAGCTCTATTATGTTGTAGACAAAAGATAATTATTCAAATGAAAGTATCTGTCCAGTTAATTAAGCAGGGACAAGAATAAACCCAGTGTTTTCTTCTATATATTATGTTCTCTTTCCTGAATGTGAAACAACGTATTCACAGACTACAAGAGTTGAATTGCCAAAAAAATACAGAAAATGTCATCATCTAGGGAACAGTAGTAATAATATTGTACTCAAACATTAAAGATTACTCAAGATTATACTCAAAAGCTGTACACCTACAGAAATCATCCATAAAATTAAATGGCCTCTGAATTTTTTTCATATTCTATAATATTGAGTGGTAATAAAAACTTATCTGATTAGAGGCTGCTACTTTGAGAAGTGTGGGTAGGAAAAAAAAAGAGGCCATGTAAGTATTGATATTTGGCTTACTCATAAGGTGATGTAAATCGCTAATATTCATTTCAAAAATATTTTCTTTCCATAATGTGTCTCCCTCAGGATGGTCATGTTCAGTCAGTACAACAGAAGTTCAGTGCAGTAATGACAAGCAACTAGCACTAGTCACTCAAAAACTTTTTTAAGTAGTTTATTTTGTTTTTCAGAGCATTGCCTTTATTTATGACTTAGGTAAAACACGAAACATAAGAAATCAGAAGCTAAGAACAAGGCTTTTTCTTGAAAAACAAATAAATACATAAACCCCAAAAGTATTAATCACATGCTAAAATCAAGTAAAATGCCAGATTATTTGCACATTAAAAATAAACTGCCTGAACCATACCCTTTAAAAATAGCCTAATTCAAGCCCTAAATCCACTCTAATTTTTCCTCCCTTCTCTGAAATTCTTTTAATATATTTATTTATTTGGTTGAGCTGGATCTCAGTGAAGGCAGGCAGGATCTTTAGTTGTGGCATGCAAGGACTTTCAGTTGTGGCATGTGAACTCTTTAGTTGTGGCATGTGAACTTAGCTGTAGCATGTGGGATCTAGTTTCCTGACCAGGGATCAAACCTGGGCCCCTTGCATTGGGAGTACAGAGACTAAACCATTGGATCACTAGGGAAGTTCCACTTCTCTGAATTTCTATAGCATACTTTCTGTAATTCTTAACATACTTTCTTGTATTGTCTATACTATTTTCATACAGAAGGCATTAATTGTATCTCAAAGGAGATAGTAAGTGCCTTTGAGGAGAGAGACTTCACAGTAGCTAACACTATATGCTGAATGTTAACAAGCACCCAGTAAAGACTGGCTGGCATCTATTTTTTGGCAAACATTACTCTATGATCTGGCTGGAGTGAAAAGGACAATGCATACTGGCAGTAAGATATGGTATCTGGGAGAGTAAGCCATTAATTACACACACAGGGTCAACATCAAAGAGGTTGCTGCCTAGACAGAAGAGCTGATCAAGTTTTGATTTGCTAATACTAAAAGCCAAACTACAGTATCAATTTCAAATAACACAATATTTAAGTGGAAAAAATACATGCATACTTTATTGTACCAAAGAGGGAATAGTAGCTGTAAATACTATTCTAATGAACACCATCAAAATTTGAAGGTAATGTATAATCCAAAAACAACATGCTCAAAATAGGGTCATTTAATCAAAAGCCATCTTGATGTTGTATTCTTCCCAACGATGATCCTCTAGGATTTGTGTTACCTCTTCTACCTTCCTCTGCAGCATATCTATAAGGAGAAAAGGCACACAACATTACCCAGAGTTAGAAATATCCCTGGAACATAATAACTTAATTCTCCCTTCAACATATGATTGATAAAACTTTACATATCAATTTTAATAGTGTTAAGTATTAGAAGAGAAAAACATGTGTCATCTGGTAGGAAACTACTGGACAAGAGTGTTCTTGATTTTCTCTCCCTAGCTTTCATGGAAATTATGGTCTATCCTGATATTTATGTTTTGCTGAAGAGAAGTGTTAACTGCGTTTTACTCATTACAGCCTAAAAGTGCCATACAGGATGGCCATGAAATTGAATGCGTAGATCTTTGTTGCCTATAAGCAAATTAGTACACTGAGTAGCTTCATATTTCTATTTCATTCTAATGATTAATTTAACTTGGTGGTCCTTAAATTTGCTCAGAGCAGAGAAACACAAAATACCATTAGTTTTACAATATAAAACAGTAACTTACGTAGTAAAAATAAGCTGTTGAAGTAAGTGTGATAATCTGAGTTTTTCTATTAATGTGCATAAATAAATATGGTCATTTGTTTTAGTGTTCATTAATGCTCACTGGCTGATAAATAAATGGGCCCAAAAATTTAAGAAAAATTTTACAAGAGAAAAACAAAAATGTAGAGCACTATACTTTAACCTTCTTCAGCCAATTGGAAAAGAACAGATGTCACAGAGTTTTTGAAGTATAATACGTCATTTTTATCTTATGACATACAGGCACTATAAGATCACATCTTTTAAGAACAAGTGATTTAAATGATGGTTGTCTACTGAAAAGCTAGGAAAACAGTCTGGCAAAAAACATTTCCTTTCTGTTGAAATAACAAACTGCAGGGTGCAATTTTCCCCCCTAAATAACATTTTTCAATGTGATAAAAGCACAAATGAGCACTACAACAAATCATTAACTTGAGGCCAGAAGTGTCAACATAAGCACAATCTACTTAATTTGCTGACTGATATACATTAAATGCAAAGGAGTAAATTTATAAACATTTTTAAAAATCAATGAAATGTTGAGAAACACAAGTCAGCATTATTAAGAAAGCCTTCCCATAAATATTTTGTCATGTTTTCAAATTGAATTCTCAAGACTATTTCTGTATTAACATACTTCATATTTTTCAGAAGTGTCATTCTTTAAGGGCAAAAACTGTACCTAGGCACTTAACTGCCCAGAGTAATGGTCCCGTGATGTGCATCAGTGATTAGTCCCTGCATGTGTGCATGCTAAGCCACTACAGTGGTGCCCAACTCTTTGTGATTCTATAGACTGTAGCCCACCAGGCACTTCTGTCCATGGGATTTCCCAGGCAAGAACACTGGAGTGGGTAGCTGCTTCTTCCTCCAGGGGATCTTTTCAACCCAGGGATCAAACCTGAGTCTCCTGTGACTCCTGCATTGCAGGCAGATTCTTTTACTGCTGCAGGCCTATTAAATTATGTGCTATACTAGAAGTAAAATGCTATTAATAGTTGAAATTTGATGGAAGATATGCCATACACATTTGCCACTATTACAAAGGAACTGTACTGAGCAATATGAAATTGAAATTAATAAAACAACTCCACTCACAATAGCATAAAAAAGAATTAAAATACTCAGGAATAAATAAACTGTTATATAAAGGTAAATTTAGGAATAAACAGCAAATGAACTATAAGACTTGTACGATAAAAACTATAAGTCACTGCTAAGAGAAACTAAGAAGATCCAAAAAAATGAAAGGATATTCCATGTTCATAGACTGAAAGACTCAATAGTTTTAAGATGTCAATTCTCCACAAATTGATCTACAAATTCAATGCAATGCCTATGAAAATTCCAGCAGGCTATTTTTTGTAGAAATAAACAAGCTTTAAAATTTACATGGAAAGACAAAGGACCCAAAACAGCTAAAATAATCTGAAATAGAATAATAAATTACAGGAATTATATCACCCAGCTTTAAAACTTACTACAAAGCAACGGCAATCAAGACAGTATGGTATTATCATAGGATAGCCACAGAGATCAATAGAACAGAAAAAATGTCCAGAAAAAATCTTATATTTATGGTCAATTCATTTTTAACAGAGGTGCCAAGATAATTCAATGGAGGAAGCATAGTCTTCAACAGATAATACAAGGACAACTGCATGTCTACATGGAAATGAAGTTGAACTCCTACCTCTAACTATGAACAAGGTGGACTACTGGTTAAAC
The DNA here is from genome assembly GCA_006410675.1 of Oreotragus oreotragus. Taxonomy (NCBI): domain Eukaryota; kingdom Metazoa; phylum Chordata; class Mammalia; order Artiodactyla; family Bovidae; genus Oreotragus; species Oreotragus oreotragus. Next base: position 38,371 of record SJYX01010053.1, on the reverse strand, counting down.
CTAAGAGCTAAAATTATATTTGGAAGACAAGACACAAACGTCAAACAACCGATGAATGGATAAACAAGATATGATATGTCCATACACTGGAATACTACACAGCAATGAAGAGGAATACAATACAGAGATATGTTACAACACAGATGAACCTGGAAAACATTAGGTCAGACAGAAAAGGCTACATATAATATGATTCCATTTAATTAAACTCTCCAGAAAAGGCAAATCAATAAAGACAGAAAGTAAATAAGGAGCTGCCTAGGGTTCAGAGTAGGAATGCGGATTAATGACAAACAAGCTAGAGAAAACTTTTAGAGGTAATGGAAATGTTCTAAAAGTGGAGGGTGTGATGTTTGCACAGGCCTGTATCTTTAAACAGTCATTGTTAAGACAACATATTTGTGTGTTTAAAATATTTCTTAAAAATGACTTCCCCAAAAACGGTTCTGGTAAAACTGCTTCCAGCTAGCTCCATTCTGCTTAGGGACAGACATTTTCTTTACCTTATTTAGTCTACTTGCAAATATTTCAGATAAAAATTGCAAGATTTTCATAGAAATTTATGAAAATTAGCAATTTGGTCATTAAACACAAGCATAGCCTTCTACTGTAATTACTTTTAAGTTATATTTATAAATATTATTCAGTTCAGTTTACTTCAGTCACTCAGTCATGTCTGACTCTTTGTGACCCCACGAATCGCAGCACGCCAGGCCTCCCTGTCCATCACCNCACTTATACATGGATTTTTTCAATAGTGAATAATACATGTAATACAGTATTACATGGTCCATCACTGGCTGAATCTGAGGATGCTGAGGAACTGCAAATGCAGAAAGCCAACTATAAATTATAAACAGATTAATCTCTGCATTTTTCAAAGTCAACTGCATTTTACCTTTGTTCCTAATATGTACATGATGGATTTTTCTTTTTTGGTATTTTCTACCTATTTTTTTCTATCATCCACCTAATCTTTATTTGTGTGTGTATGTGGGAGTGGGGAAGTTATATTTTTTATGTGCCTATTGCAACTAAAAACAACACTATTTGAAATGTTAATTCTAATTCTGTTTCTGTATATTTTCTTTGATTTAATAAATAGGCCATTCTTCATTTATCCATTATCTCTTAACTCTCCCAACTGTTAAAATTTGCATCTTTTATTTTAGTTAAATGTCTAAAATGACATTGACCAATTAGATTGGTCAACTTCCCTCTCTCTCATTTTCACTATAGTTCTGAGGAGGAAAATCATTACTGTGTATGATTTGGAACAAAACCTACAATGCTCAAAGTGATAGAGCAGTGTTTATAGTGGATATTAAAACTCTTCCGCATGAAAAGGATGCACTCCGTGGCCTGGAAGCAATTCTCAAGTGGGAATGTTTCCACGCGGATAAAGTAGACTTAGGTTGCTGAGTGATACCACTTTCTTCCTTAGTATCTTCTATTAGGCTTCTTCTAGCACTTGTCGTCTTTTGATTTGATTGTAGCTGCCATGGGAGCCAAAATAAGCCTATAAGTTTGGGCCAAAATATTAGGAATCTTCTCTGTTTAAATTTTCATTAAATGAGTTGCATTTAATGAAACCTAGGCAGCTCCAGTGTCTTCCACGGCAAGGGAGATGATACGAAGCAATAGTATAAAATATAAGAATTAAGAATCGGTGCAACTTTGGAAACTTACCGTGACATGAGCAGACCATGCAGTCTATGTCAACTTGTTTTCTTATCTATAAAATAATGAAGCACAGTTAACAACCGGGCAAGTTCAGGTAAGTGTATAGAGAACTACAAATAGAAAAGCTTTCCTCAAGGCCTTCTATTTGGTGAAGTATGGATATTTTCATACTCCTACTCCTAAAAAACTCCTAAGTAGGAAACGATCTAGTAGAAGGGTTTCCAACCTCGGCACTATTGACATTTTGGGTCACATATTTGGTGGTGGGGGATGTGGCCGATCTGACTTGAGCATCGTGGAAAATAGGCCTGATCTGATCCATTAGAAACCAGCAGCAACACCCACTCTTCCGTTATGACAACTGACTGTGTTTCAAGATATTGCTAAATGAGCCCCTGAGAAAACGGAAGTAATATTGGCCGTGATTGAAAACCACTGATGTAGCACATAGAATTTGATCTTGGAGAGATAAGAATACATTTATATAGCCAAGAAAAGGTCACTAGTGATCCTCAGACTTCAAAATCTTGATGTCATGTGTATGGAACAAGAGGTATTTGAAGCAGAGATGAATCGGTAACTCTAAACTCAGACTCACATCAAAATTTAGAGATGTCTATGTCAAGCTTTTAACTAACATCAGGAATGAGATGCTTTGTTTTACTATAACTGTTATCCAAGGTTAAAGGACTAACAAGGGTGTACAGATAAAATGGTCAGTCCTGTTCCAGGAAAGAATAAGAAATGGATGATTCTGCTGCCCCCATGGTAGTAGTGTAGGTCTAGAGATTTTTGCATGAAGAGAGGCGATGCTGGGAAAATCACATCTTTCCACAAAGCTCCTGAATAACTGGGTTTGGGAAACATGAGAAGCACCAATCGGGCCTACCAATATTTAATGCATTAATCAGTGAATTTAAAAATATGAATTTGTTTGACTATTATATAGATTGAAGGGGAAAAAACAATAATGAAAGACCTTCTATTCTCACTTCAAAGTTGGAAGACCTGCAAAGCAAGAATCAAGGGGGAAACTGAAAAGCAAATAAAAGATTTTGAACACACCAAATGAAAATGTGTAGAAGAAACTAGCCTCAGGAAAAACCTGGGGCTGGCAGAGGCATTTCTGTAATTTTCTACAATCTCTAAGAAGATAGTTTTTCAGAAGACTTGCTCTATTAGATGAGGCAATCTTCACGGATGGTAGAATTTCCCCCTATTAAATGGGAGGGGTATAGTTAAACTCTTGATGAAAGATTTCTTCCAGTTGAGTTTGAGGATCATAAGTTATAAAGTCTGAACACATGTCACAGACTTATTGGTACCATGGAGAGGATGAAATTAAAAAGACTGCTTTTTTTTTTTTCTCCCATAGGAGCACTTTGGAGTCAAAAGTACGTAGGATCTAACACTACCCCAGCCATGTTATTAGCTCTGGAATCATGGGCAGACTTTGAAGCCCATGTCAATTTGTTTTCTTATCTATAAAATACTGATGCCCTTTGTACCTTATAAGCTTATATAAAGATGTCATATAGTAAAAGACATAACATAGTCTGACACAGAGTGTCCTTAACAAATGGTAGCTATTGTGATATTAGTATTATGCATGCAATATCCTCTCTCTATATTAAGATGTCATTAATTTTGAGTTATGTTTATTACTGTTGTCAACTAAGCATATTAAGGAATATGTGATGGCACTTTGGAATAAGCCATTACATAAGACAAAATGATTATATATATATAATACATTATTTCTCTATATTCATATATATAATTCCATATAAATCCATATTTATACACATACACACACACACACACACACACATATATATATACATATGTATACACAGGGAGAGAAACAGACAGAAGAATAGAATGTGTGTGTACGTGTGTGTATGTATGAGTATATGAATGTAGATATAGTTCTGGGATTAAAATATTTTGTCTTCCTGACTTTTTGAAGCTGTATGAAAGTGTGACATAAGGGATACTTGGAGGAAGATCCTGAGTATAGGCTCTGAAAAAAATTTCAAAACTTCTGTCATTACTTATGGGAAATCTGCAGTGATAAATGCCTATATTATAAAAGAAAAGTCTCGTGTGAAGGTCCTCAGCTTCTACTTTAATAAACTAGAAAAAAAGAGTAAATCAAACTTAAAGTAAGCCAAAGTAATAATTAGTGAAGACAGAAGTTGAAATCTATCAAATAAAAAAGTATAAAATAATAAGGGAAATTATTCTTTAAGAAAAACAATACAGTTGATTAAACTCTAACTGATCTGCAAAAAAAAAAAAAAAAACATGAATATCAGTATCAGGAATGAAAGAGGTTAGATCATACCAGTTTCCAAATATATTAAAAGCAAATTAAGAAAATACTACAAGCTTCTTTTTGCAAATTAACTTGATATCTTAGACATAACTAAAAAATTCATCAAAAGACAAAAGATACCAAGGTTTACTGAAGAAGATAACCTGAATATCCTTATATCTATTAACTAAATAAAATAAGCACCACATATGAAACTCCAGGTATCAGTGGCATTATTGATAAATTTTACCATTCACTGAATAAAGAAATATACAAACAAGAGGACTGAAGAGAAAATTAAAGAAGAGGAAACATTTCAACTCATTCAGTAAAATCGTCACTGCACTGGTACCAGAAGCAAACAAGCAAATTACAAGAAAAGAAAACGAATGTAATAGTTAGATGTAATAAATATACATCTACAAGTTCTACACATACCTCAAAATTTACAATCATGACCATGCAGGGTTTATCCCAGGAATTCAGGAACACTTTTGGTATAGTGCATGTATGCTCAGTTGCTCAATCATGTCTGATTCTTTGTGATCCCATGAACTCTAGCCTGCCAGACTCCTCTGTCCATGGAATTTTTCAAGCAAGAATACTACAGTGGGTTGCCATTTCCTTCTCCAGGGGATCTTCCCAACTCAGAGATCGAACACATGCCTCCTGTGTCTCCTGCATTGGCGGGTGGATATTTACCACTGTACCACCTGGTATAGTATTCTAATATCAATCAATATAATTTATGATGTGGTATAATTAGCATATAATTGTCTCAGTACATGTGGATAAAGCATTTGACAATATGCAACATACATTTCTAGTAAAACTCAGCAAACTAGGAATAGAAGGGAACTTCCTCAACCAGATAAGGATCATTAGAAAATAATAATATGGCTTTCACCATAATATCAGGAACAAGACAAAAGTGTTTGCTTTCACCTTCTATTTTCATGATGTGAAAATTTTAGCCAATAGGCAGAAATTAGAGACTAAATCCATCCAGATGGGAGAGAAAGATATAAAACTATATTCAGAAAACAGACCATCTAAATAAAAAATCAAAGGGGATCTATGAAACAGCAACACAAAACTCACATAATAAGTAAATTTGTTATGATTAAAGTGTGTCATATTATTATATGAGATCAATTTACTTCCATATTAATAATAAATAAATATTTAAATAAAAACAATGCAATTCATGATATCAAAATATTAACTACTTAGGAAATAAATCTGAAATGAAATACCCAAGATTTGGTCTGTACTCTGTAAACTACAAAATATTGCTGAGAGAAATTAAAGAATACATAAATAATCAGTGAGGTAGATTTTCTTCCTGAATCAGAAGACTTTATCATTATAATGTCAGTTGTCCCCAGACTGATCTAAAGATTCAATATAATTACAAACAATATCACAGCAGACTTATTTTTGAGGAAAATGCCACATTAATATTGAAGCCTGGAGAATCCCATGGACAGAAGAAACTGGTGGGCCATAGTCCATGGAGTTACAGAGTCAGATATGACGGAGCAACTAACTAAATTTCATGCTAAAATGTTAAAGACCTAGAATAATCAAATCAGGTTTGTAAAGTAAGAGCAAGTTGGAGGGGAAATCATTTTAGGACTTATAAAGCATTAGTATTCAATACAGTGTAGAGCTGACATGAAGACAGGCAGTCAATGTGACAGAATAAAGTTCAGAAGGTAAACCCATACTTATATGCACAACTGATTTTTGGTAAAGATGTAAAGGCAGTACAAGGGAGAAAGCATTGTCTTTTCAACATATTATGTTTAATATCCATATGCAGAAAATAAAATAACAAAATGCATCATACCTCATATCAATTTAACAATACGGATCATAGACCTACATGTGAAACTTAAAACTATAAAATTTTGTGTTTTTTTAAGGTATTATAACAAAAACATGATCCATAAAAGAACAAAATAAACTTTAAAAATTTGCTCTTGGAAAAACACGGTTAAAGGGATAAAAATATGAGCCACAGACTGAGAGAAATAGCTAAAATACAAATGATAGGTCCTACCAAATGGTGAAAAAGATTTGGAAGAAATAGAATGTTTGTTCAATTCTGGTGAGCATGTAAAATGGTAAAATCATTTGGGAAAACCATTTTAGCAGATTCTTAAAATGTTAAATATGATCATAGCCATGTGACCTAATACTTCTACTACAAAATTTCTGCATATTTAATCAGAGATATGAAAGCTCATGCTTATACAAAGACTTGTACATGAATGAACGTAGCAGCTATACTTGTAATATCTAATCACTAGAAATCACCCTTATGCTCATCAACAGATTAACAGGTGAGAAGATTGTGTTTTATCCATACAAAGGGACACTACCCAGAAATAAAAATGGACGCAGCAATGATATGCACCATAGAAGAATCTCAGTATTTATGCTGAGTGCTAGAAGCCAAGCAAAAGAGAGAATGTTATACATGATTCCATTTGTGTAGCTCTCCAGAGAACACAAACTAATGAATAGTGATAAAGAAAAGATAAGGTGGTTTCCTGGAGATGGAAAGAATTATTGGTAGGAAGGTTAAAAAAGGGCACACAGAAATTTCTGGAAGTGGTGGATATGCTCATGGTCTTGATTGTGCTGATGGTCTCACCAGTGTATACAAATTCCAAAACTCATTAAATTGTGTACTCTATATATGTGCATTCTATATATTCTATATATATATATATTGCATGTTAATTTTACTCTGTAAAGCTGTAAAAAAAAACAATGCAAACACTGTCTTGAAGGAGAATAGCCTGGACCATGCAAAATAAAAAGTGGGGAAAAAAACAGTGCACAGATCTGGGGATTTTTCTGTGAAAAATTCTGAAGAGTAGAGAAGCAATAATGGGAAAAGGAAGCTTCACTTTTAGTTATCTGCAGATCTTCTTCCCTAATGTTTCCCAGAACTTGGCCAAGAGCATAACTATAAGTATCTAAATGCTGGGAAACTGGGGATCTAGGGAACACTGCCACTGGGAATCTAGGGCACAAGTCATTGTTCATCACCTCCCACTGTGTAGAAGAACCACTGACAGCCGTGAGAAAGATCAAGAAAGATTTTGTAACAGGGATCTAGGTGGGGATTGCCTGGTGACACAAAAATCAAAACCAAACCAAATCCAAACAAATGAATTCGTTAAATGAACTGTCCCCAAATTTGTTGTTTATTTTTCCTTTTATAGATTCTCTACATTCATAGACAAAACTTGGCAGGTCTTTTGTAGTAACACTTGCATTTAGTTCTAAATTCTTTAACATGTTAAGAAAATGTACTTTCAGCTTATAATGGGTTTATAGGAAATGTATGTTGAAGTTGAATATAGAAGTAAGCCATGTCTATGGAAATAATTGCTATTAACTTATTACTAAATTTAGTTGGTTTATTTTGTGAGACTTCCTAATTTTCAACCATCATCACTTTGCTACTTGAAACTCTATCATAGAATAGCATGGTAATATACAGCTGAAATAAATTCATTATAAAATGTTAAGTATTAGGTATCTATACCTGTAAAAAACTAATTAGTACCTTTTTCAATTTGATTTTTTATGAGCAGAATTAAACTCAGTTTGTTAAAAAATTGTGAAGCTTTCTATAGTTTCATCATTCTGTAGTAAAGTACATAAAAATGGATGTGTATTTCATTTATGTTATATTTTAAAGTCTTGGGATCCACGATTCTGGTCTTTTACAGAACACATATTTCTTAACTCATTTTTGTATATCTTTATTTATAAGAATTAATTTAAAGTGTTCATGAAATAGTTTCAAAAATTTATAATTTTTAGAAAGTAATTTCTAAGACATACTGTTGTTTGCAAAGTAGTAGAAATAGATATTAAATATTAAATTTAAAAAGTCTCTCAATTTGTAGCTTTATAAGTGACTTATTGTTTTGGTCTTTAATGCATATATCTCTGATCTTGAATTCAAGATATTTGCATATATATTATTTATTATTCTTAAAAATGGTCCTCTAACTTTTATTATTGATACACTAAATATTTTTGTTTAATTGTTACTAATTTATACGTTTCCTTAAATACATTTCTATCATTTGTATTACTAAGTGTGGTTTAGTTTTTTAAATTTTTTAATTTCATAATGAAAGAATTTAACCCATGATATTTGATCAGAGTAGAATTTTGGCTTCGTTCCATGAGCCCTGATGGGTATGATTCTGATTGTCCATAATTTTTAAACAGATGTTAATTACTTTTTTTGTTGTCTATTTTCAGCCTAATTTAGTTAAAAATAATGCTATATTTTGAGTTTTGAATTGCTTTTTTTTGAGGCATTTGAAATAATTCTAATTTTTTTTTAATTTTATTGCATTGCGTTTACTTTGTAAAATAAATCGAGATGTTTCTATGTTGACCAGCGCACACAATATTTTAAGTATTTTAGTCCCTGGGTACAAAAATGTATTGTTTCTTTCTGTGGCATAACAGTAAATATATAAACTATCTTAATGATTTTAAGCTGTTTAATTTCTTGCCTACCTATTGATCTCTCAAAACTGAGAGATACATGTAAATTTCATGAAATTTTCCACACTTAGTTTTATAGTGGCTCTTCCTTAAATCTCGATTATTTTATTTTTTAGTACAAATAGGTTGGTGTTTATATGTTGTTATTCTCTACTATTTCCACATAGACTGTTTCGGGAGTTTTTATATCCTTTAGGAATGGTACAATTAGAACTATATACCAATGTTTTTGTTCAGAAAAATTATTTTACCTAAGTTCTCTAAAATTTTGTAATAATTTTGTAATCTTGCATTTAAAATTTTTCTATATACTTTTCTACATATTAACATATAGGTTCTATATATGTCACATGTTATTTTTAAGTATGAATTTTGTTTCTTCAATTTTAGAAATGACTCATAAAATATTTTTAGATGAAATTTAAATTTTTCCTGAAGTACACTTGAAATAATTCTTATGTGTAACTGACACATTCTTCACATTTTACTATATGATTGCACGCCTTTTAACTTTATACTTTCTTATTTTTATTATCTTCAAAAGGTATGTACCTTTATTCATAATTCAAATAGGTATCTTCATTTTTTCATTCTTTAAAGTTTTTAAATTTCTGATTCCACTAATTATCTGAAAATTAAGAAATGTATAAAATTTTATGCCTGCTCCTGAGACAAAGAATTTAGCATTCTTTTTCTCTTTCCCTTTTCTTCAACAATATATTCTTATCATTATTTTAGTTCTAACTTTGTTACTATTATATAATATAAAATTATATATATTATACAATTATAATCTATTATATAATATACACATATATATTTACATGAATACTTAATGTTTTAAAATTTATTTAGTTTGTATGCATTGAACAATGGTATTTTGGATTTTTTCGACTTCTGTTTTATATCATTGAATCCTTATGTTGCAGCATTAAAACTTTCTTGGCAAGGTGGAACTTTGCTGCACATTATTCTTGCATTTATCTAGAATGTGCTAAGCTGTTGAAATGATATTGTTTGAGATGTGATAAGCCATTTAAATACATATATGGCATTTTTCATCTCAGCAACATTGCTAATTCCCATCCAATCATTTTTCTGTTTCACTTCCTTTATCTCTTGTTTACTTCTGTATTTATCAAGAACTGGCTTCTCTTTCACTTTCTTCTTTATCTATTTTGTAATCTCTTAGTATTTCCTATCTTTTTAATTCCCTTTCACATTCAGAGTATTATTTTCAAATATTTCTTCTGTGACTTTAATTTTCAACAAGCTATTTAGATCTTTATGTCCTGTAATCCAGAGTTTTTCTCTGAAATTTGTACTTTCTAAGAAATTTGCTCTTGTCTGCTTTTTTTTTTACTCCCTTTCTTACATTCTCTCTTCTATTTTCTCATTCTGTTGCTTTTTCATGCCAACACTCTTTCCATTTTTGATACTCTATCTTCTTTGATGACTGTCAGATATCACTGTAACTTATCATGTCAAAGAAAAAGAACCATTTTGTGAACTGTTTCTCTAATCTTTTTCAAAGCTTTTAATGTTATTGATTTTTCTTTTGTTTCCTTTTGTTCTGTCATATATTGTTACCGATCTCATATTTTCTTCCTGAATGAAAGACATATTGGTTCAGATACAGTATTGCAAAGACACAGTGGGGCAGGGCTGACTACAGTGTCCAAAGGTGAGGTTCTGGAAAGTCCTTCTCAAATATACAGCAACACTAGAAGTCAACCTGAGACGCCTAAAAGCTTAATTTCAAATTCTAGCAAGTTTTTACCCAGTTTTTTACTGTAATGAGTTACTGTGTTTCTCTAGGCTGCCTGATCTTAATATGTAGGTATAGTATCTTTTGTTGAGCTTTACAGATTGTGTGTGTATTTAAATTGAAGTACAGCTGATTTACTATCATTTTAGTTTTGAGTGTACAGCATAGTACATCAATATTTTTATAAATTAGGCTCCATTTAAAGTTATCATAAAATATTGGTTATATTCCTTGTGCAGTGTAGTATATACTTCAGCATATTTATTTTATACATAGTACCCTATAGCTCTTAATCACCTACTCATATCTTACCCCTTCCCTCATGCTCCTTAGTAATCACTAGCTTTTTCTCTATATCTGTGAGTCTATTTATGTTTTGTTATATTCATTTGTCTTAATGTTTATAGATTCCACATATAAGTGATAGCATACAGTATTTGTCTTTCCTGTCTGACTTATTTTACTAGAAATAATACCCTCCCGGTTTATCTATGATATTGATGCAAATGGCAATATTTCACTCTTTTTGTGGCTAAATAACATCCCATTAAATATATACTGCTTCTTCTTTATCCGTTAGTCTGTTGATGAACACTTAAGTTGCTTCCATATATTGGCTATTGTAAATAATGTTGCTATGAACATTAGGGTGAGTGTATCTTTTCAAACTAGATTTTTCATTTTCTTTGATTTTATACTCGGGGGGTGGAATTGCTTGATCATATCATAGTTCTATAGTTTGTTTTCCAAGGAATCGCCACACTGTTTTCTAGTGCAGTGACTGCACCAATGTGCATTCCTACCCAAAATATGCCCTTTTCTCCACATACTCACCAAAATTTGTTGTTTGTGGCCTTTTTAATGATTGTAATTTTGATAGATGTAAGGTGACATGTCATTGTGATTTTGATTTGCAATTATCTGATGGTTAGCAACGTTGAGAATCCTTTCATGTGCCTGTTGGCCATCTGTATGTATTCTTTGCAAAATGTCTACCCAGATCTTCTATATATTTTAATCAAGTTGTTTGTTTTTTTATATTGATTTGTATGTGCTATTTATATATTTTGGATCTTAACCTGTTTGTGTCATGTTGTTTGCAGATAGTTTCTCCCATTCAGTGAGTGGTCTTTTTATTTTACTAGTTGTCTCCTTTGCTATGTAAAAGTTTAATTAGGTTCCATGCATTTATTCTTGCTTTCATTCCCTTTACAGTAGGAGACAGTAACAAAGAAAAGTATTGCTGCACTATATGTCAAAGTATTATCTTTATGCTTTCTTGCAGGAGTCTTATGGCTTATGGTCTTATATTTAGGTCTTTAACCCACTTTGAATTTATTTTTCTGTGTGATATGAGAATATATTCTACCTTCATTCTCTTGCATGTAGCAGTCCAGTTTTCCCAGCACCACTTATTGAAGAGACTGTCTTTCCTCCATGGTATATTCTTGTCTTCTTTGTCAAGAATAATAGCCCATAAGTGTGTGAGCTTATTTCTGGGCTCTATTCTGTTCCATTGACCTATGTTTCTGTTTTTGTGCAATACTGTTTGAATGACTCTAGCTTATTTTAGGATTATTTGTTCTAGTTCAGTGAAAAAACTGGGCCTTTTGATAGGGATTGAATTAAATCTGTATATTATTTTGTGTATTATGGGCATTTTAACAATATTAATTTATCCAGTCAATTAATGCTAGCTATCTTTAAATAATCTTTATTATTTCTTTGTATTATCTTCAATTTCCTTCATTACTGTTTTATATTTTTCAGTGTATAGACCATTCACTTCCTTGGTTGCTTATTCCCAGATATTTTATTCTTTCTGATGTGATTTTAAAGAGGATTATTTTCTCTTTCTGATAGTTCAATATTAGTTTATATAAAAACAACTGATTTCTGCATATTACTCTTACATCTTGTTACTTACTGAATTCATTTATTAGTTTTCATAGATTTTTGTGTGGTGACTAGGGTTTCCTTAATATAGTGTTGTGGCATGAAAATATTGATTGTTTTAATTCTTTCCTTCCAATGTGGATGCCTTTTATTTTTGTCAGGTCTGACTCCTGTGGCTAGCACTTCCAATACTATGCTATAGAACTGACAAGAGCAGGGATTCTTGTCATGTTCCTGATTTTAGAGGAAAAGCTTTCAGCTTTCCATTGTTGAGCATAAAGTAGGCTATGGGTTTGTCATAAATGACTCTTTTAATAAGAAGATGTGTTCCCTCTATACTCACTTCGATGAGGGTTTTTAACAGGAATGAATGTTGAATTTTGTCAAGTGCTTTTTCTGCATCTATTGAGATGATCATGTGATGTTTATCCTTCCTTTTGTTTCCTTTTATTTCCCTACTAGTGATAGGCCTGTTAATATTCCTATTCCCATGTAATTCAGCCTTGGAAGATTGGATGAATCTAGAAATTTTCTATAGGTTGTCTAATATGTTGGCATTTAACTTCATAATATTCTCATGATTTTTTCTATCTCTGATATCAGATGCTCCTCTTTCATTTTGTTTATTTATGCTCTCTCTCTTTTTCTTAATAGTCCTGGTTAAAGGCCTATTAATTTTGTGTATCCTTTCAAAACACCAGTTCTTGGTTTTATTGATCTATTTGTGGGGTTTTTTTTTCTGTCTCTTTTATTTATTTTCTAATATTTATGATTTTCTTTCTTCTGATGACTTTTGCTTTATTTATTCTTCTCTTTCAAATTTCTTTAGACAGGAGTTTAAGTTGTTCAGTTGATATTTTTTCTTGCTTCTTAGGGTAGCCTTGTATTGCTTGTATTCCCTCTTGGATTCTTTCTTTTTGGTGCAATTGCGGTATCACATAGATTTTTGAAAAATTGTGTTTTTGTTTTCATTTGCCTCAAGGTAATTTATTATTTCCTTTTTGATTTCTTCATGATCGTCTGTGTTTCAGTGGCATGCTGTTTGGTTTACAAGTATTTGCATTTGTCCCATTTTTCTTCCTATAATTGAATTCTAGTTTCATGCTGTTGTGATTGTAAAAGATGCTTGATAGAATTTTTATCCTTCTAAATGTTTGAAACTTGTTTTGTAGCCTAGTGTGGAGAACATTTCATGTGCACTTTAAAAAAAAAATGGTATATCACTGGTTTTGGATGGACTGTGCTGTGCTTAGTCACTCAGTCATGTCTGACGCTTTGCGACCCTATGGACTGTAACGTGCTAGGCTCCTCTGTTCATGGTGATTCTCCAGGCAAGAATACTGGAGTGGATTGCCATGCCCTCCTCCAGGGGATCTTCCCAACCCAGGGATCAAACTCAGGTCTCCCACATTCCAGGCATATTCTTTACAATCTGAGCCACCAGGGAAGCCCAAACTATCACATCTGTTAAATCCAACTGATCTAACCTGTCATATAAGAATATATCTCTTACTGATTTTTGTCTGGAAGATTTTTCTTTGATGTAAGCAGGTTGTTAAAGTCCCCTGCTATTATTGTGTCATTGTCTATTTTTCCCTTTATGTATGTTAACATTTGCTTTATATATTTAATTGCCACTATATTAGTTGCACATATTTTAACACGTATTATATCTTCTACTTGTATGGAAATATATTCATGTAAGAAGGCATGCTTAATAAATGCAGTGTATTCTGACTCCTTCAGTGACTGTTTCCCTATCTCTCTTCTTGTGCCCTGGCACACAATAATGTTGAAATTTAGGAGAATTAGTAACCTCTCAAGGGGCTCTAATTACCCAAATTGAAAAAAAAAAAAAGAAAGAAAAAGTTCCATGTCTCTACCTTTAAATAAAAATTAGTGAGGAAAACATCTTGAAGGCCAAGTTGGGACAAAACATAGGCCTCTTTAAATACAAAGAAAAAGTTCTTGAAGGAATTAAAAGTGCTACTCCTATAAACACACAAAGGATAAGAAAAGAATGTGAAACAGCCTTTTTGCTTATATGGAGAAAGTGATCTGCAGAGAAGATCAAATCAGCAACAATTACCCTTTAAGCTAAAGCCTGTCTGTTGCAGAGAAAAACCCTGATTCTATGCAATTCTATGGAGGCTGAGGGAGGTAAGGTAGCTACAGTAAAAAGTCTGAGTTAACAGAGGTTGATTCACGAGGTTTAAGGAAAAAAGTCATCTCTATAACATGAAAAAGTTCAAGCGAAAGCAGTAAAGGCTGATGCAGAAACTGCAGCAAGTTTATACTGAAGATCTAGACAAAATGAAATAATAAAATTCCCTACTCTAGATAACAGATTTTCCAGCATGGATTAGACAACTTATATTGAAAGAAGATGCCATCTAGGTCTTTCAAAGCTCTAGGGTAGAAGTTATTACTTGACTTGAAAACTTCAAAGTATAGATTGATTCTCTTATCAGGGGCTAATGCAGCTGGTGACTTTAAATTGAACCCAATGTTCACTTACTATTTCAAAAATTATAGAACCTTTACAAAATATGCTAAATTTACTCAGCCTGTATCCTATAAGTTAAACAACAAACTATGGATGATAGCACATTTATTTATAACATAGTATACAAATATTTTAAACCCACTCTTCAGACCGACTACTTAGAAAAATATTTCTCCTATCAAAATGTGACTACTGATTTATCAAACATCTGGACACCTAAGAGCTCTGATGGATATGTGCAATGAGAACGATACTGTTTTTATGTCTGCTAATGTAACATTCATTCTGCAGTTCATGAATCAAGGAGTAATTTTGACTTTCAAGTCTTTTTGTTAAATAATTATACATTTCTTAGCTGCTATAGATAAACTGAACTTGGCTTCAGTTCAGTTCAGTCCAGTCACTTAGTTGTGTCCAACTCTTTGCGACCCCATGGACTGCAGCACGTCAGGCTTCCCTGTCCATCACCACCTCCCAGCAGCTTGGCTTACATCTGTTCAAAGTCAGTCTACAAGCTTTTTGAAAGGATTCACTATTCTATATGCCATGGAGACCATTTCTGATTCATGGATAGAGATTAATATATCAGCATTAAGTGGGGTTTGAAAGTAGTTGATTCCAACCCTCATGAATGATGTTGCATTGTTCAAATTTTTAGTGGAGAAAGCAACTGTGGATATGATAGAAATAGAAAGAGAACTAAAATTAGAAATAGAACCTAAAAACATAACTGAATTGATGCAGTCTTGTGATAAAACATGAAAGGGTGAGGATTTGTTTCTTACAGATGAGTAAAGAAAGTAGACTCTTGAGACAGAATCTACTCCTGGTGAAAATGCTTTAAGGATTAGTTAAATGGCAAGAAAATATTTAAAATATGATACTGCTGCTGCTGCTAAGTCGCTCCAGTCGTGTCCGACTCTGTGCGCCCCCTTAGACGGCAGCCCACCAGGCTCCCCCATCCCTGGGATTCTCCAGGCAAG
>SJYX01010053.1:10927-22348 GCA_006410675.1 Oreotragus oreotragus | reverse complement strand
GAAGAATCGATGCTTTTGAACTGTGGTGTTGGAGAAGACTCTTGAGAGTCCCTTGGACTGCAAGGAGATCCAACCAGTCCATTCTGAAGGAGATCAACCCTGGGATTTCTTTGGAAGGAATGATGCTAAAGCAGAAACTCCAGTACTTTGGCCACCTCATGCGAAGGGCTGACTCATTGGAAAAGACTCTGATGCTGGGAGGGATTGGAGACAGGAGGAGAAGGGGACGACTGAGGATGAGATGGCTGGATGGCATCATGGACTCGATGGACGTGAGTCTGAGTGAACTCTGGGAGATGGTGATGGACAGGGAGGCCTGGCGTGCTGTGATTCATGGGGTCGCAAAGAGTCGGACACGACTGAGCGACTGAACTGAACTGAACTGAACTGTGATATAGTACTACAGTTTTGTAAGATGTTATCACTGGGGAAAACTAGGTAACAAGAAATAGGAACTCTACATTATTTCTTCATTACCTATATTATTTCTTATGTTATATGTGAATCCACAACTAGCTCAGTAAAAATTTCATTAGTGTAAAAGACTAAGCCACACAAATAAGATTTTGAGTCCCAACTTCCTCTAGAAATGCCTGCTGATTAGGCACATAATATGACCCCAAATTTTTGTGAGGCAACAAACTGCTTTAACAAATTTATTCTCACTGCTTAGTATGGTTGGCCATCTTTTCAGCTTCCAATATGGGTTTCTTCACTGCTGTAAGATTGCTAAGCCAAAGGCACATTTAAAGGTTTTTAGTTACTGTAGTATATACTAGGTTGCTGCTACTGCTGCTAAGTCGCTTCAGTCATGTCCGACTCTGTGCGACCCCATAGACGGCAGCCCACCAGGCTCCCCCATCCCTGGGATTCTCCAGGCAAGAACCCTGGAGTGGGTTGCCATTTCCTTCTCCAATGCAGGAAAGTGAAAAGTGAAAGTGAAATCGCTCAGCCATGTCCGACCCTTAGCGACCGACCCCATGGACTGCAGCCTACCAGGCTGCTCCGTCCATGGGATTTTCCAGGCAAGAGTACTGGAGTGGGGTGCCATTGCCTTCTCCGATATACTAGGTTAGGCTGCTGTTTAAAAGCAAACTTGAAATCTCAGGAGCTTAACCTAATTAAGGTTTATTTCTCACTCAAAAAGAAGAACGAGGTAGGAAGAGGAAGAGAGGTGGAGGGAGAGGAGGAAGAAAGAGAGAGAGGGAAGGAGGGAGAAAAAGAGAGAGAGAGAGCACTATCCTCCTACTTGTCATTGGTACTTTTAAAAAGATTCCCAGGTTACTGAAACTAAGGTAACACTCAGAATAAATACACTTGAATTCTTAGTGCTAACTATGGCCTGATGGAAAGAAGAGTGTTTATAGGGATGTAGAAAGCTCTCAACTCTGCCATGAGAATTCTCATCCTGATCTTATCATTGATACATTAAGGTGATGATGATAACACAGTCTGCTTATATATAGCACTACTGCTTACTCAAAATTAATAAAAAATATGTTTCAAGGAAAGGAATAAAAACAAAAGATGGTAAAGGTATTGTGATTCTTGGAGGCCAGGGTGGGGGAAAGATAGTAGAATTATTACATTTGAAGTGGTCCTCAGACAGTCATCCTGTTGAAATGTTACTTACTCTTCAAGTCTCACTTCAAATTCTAGCTCTTCTAGGAAACCAACAGAAGATACGTTTCTCTTTCTTTACTGACCCCACACTTGCACTTCGAAACTTTTCAAGGCAGAGATGTATGCCATTGATATTTATATCTCCTACACCGATTTAAGAGAACACCTTGACACACAGTAGGTGCTTTGTATTGAGAATCACTACTCTGTGGTTTTGATTTGCATCTAAAAGAACACTTTCCATTATACAGCACTTGAGCAAAACGCCTATGCATATTACCTTATATGATTCCCACAATAGCTTAGGATGAAGAGAATAACTAAAAACTCCAGAAGGCTCAGTGGCTTCCCAAAAGCCAAAAGTAATGAAAATCGATAACAGGACTCATATCTTCAGACTCCGATCTAAGAATGCTTTTTCTATTACAATGCATCTGTATGTCAAATGCTATGAAAATTTTAAATAAAATGTACTGACACCACAACATAACATTATTTGTTATTCCTTCACATATTGAAGTGCTCAAAATAGGGCAGTCCTATCTAAACTCCAACTGGGGAGATTTCATTGGTGAAATATTATCAGGCCACTTTATAGATAAAGTACCATATAGATAAAGTACCTCATAGATGAGGTAGCCATAGAGTGTGGGCCCCTAAACTGCCTTATAGCAAGGCTCCAGTATATTTATAGTTTTTAGTCACTAACAGGAAGAAAATTGCTTTGGAGAAAAATCTGTATATCTCACAAACAATATAAATTCTGCTATTTGGGAGTGATTTAAATGATGTTACATATAATTCATCTGGGGAAACGCTCCAGCTTGAGGAAATTCACTTGGGCACAAAATGTACACAAGGAGGATTAGTGGAAATCTAATTTTGCAGATGTATTGAGTGTATTTCAAATCTGGATTTACATATAGAAAAGAAGTTTGGGAAGAGGAGCTCTGAGAATGTTAACCATCAGGCATTCTTTGCTAACAGGAGCTGAAGACTTGATCATTTTTAATCTTAGTACTCTAATCTAACCTACAAGAAATTCTTCAGAATCAAGGAGAAATCGTGTGACAATAAATCTATTTTGTCTGTAATGGGGAACAGAGATGAGTAGGTAGCTCATTAAATAATGGAAAGATATAAAGTACCTTTCAATTAATAGGCAATGGGAAGAAGCAAGTAAGTAGCTGTCTCTGATGAGCTTAAAGAGACCTTTAAAGTGAGTCTTTGTGTTGTTGCCACATCTCTGACAGATCAAGAGCTTTCACCGCTGAAGTATCTGAAGTGGAACATTATACTCCAGAACACGAGATGATCTCATCAATCAACTGATGTGTCACCAAGATTTCCCAAGGAATTTCAGAAAAAGAGGTAAAAGAAACCAGCTCAATCTGTACATCAGATTCTGCTCTAGAAGATGAAATAGGAAAAAGACACTTTGATTGGAATTCCGGAGGGATGATGTGGGGTGGGAGGTGGGAGGGGGGTTCATGTTTGGGAGTTCGTGTACACCTGTGGCAGATTCATGTCAATGTATGCCAAAACCAATAGAGTACTGTAAAGTAAAATTAAAAAAAAAAACTATGTGTAACTTAAAGAATAATAAAATTAGTGACCATGTTTTGATCAGTAAGATTAAAAAAAAAAAAACAAAGGTATCTTTTGGTATCTCAGCATTAGAAACACTTCAGATATGAGAGGGCTAAAAGTAATTAATAAAAAAATTTTTAACTATTCCTTATCTGGGCCAAAGCTTCTTTAAAAATACAGCACAGTAACTACAGTTAACGCATGTATGCATGAGTGCTCAGTCACATCCAACTCTGCGAGCCCATGGACCGTAGCCCACCAGGCTTCTCTCTCGGCTCCTCTCTCCATGGGATTTTCCAGGCAAGAATACTGGAATGCACTGCCATTTCCTTCTCCAGGATAGTTACTAATACTGTATTGCATATTTGAAAGTTACTAAGAGAGTAGATCTTAAAAATTTTCATCTCAAGAAAAAAATGTTTTGGTAACTATGTAAGGAGACAGATGTTAACTAGACGTCATGGCGATCATTTGGTAATGTGTACAAATATTGAATCATGTGGTACATCTGAAACTAATATAATGCTCCATGTCAAATATACCTCAATTTTTAAAAAAAGATAAAAACATGCCCAGACCTGAAAAATCCAATTTAAAATAATCTCTCAAACAATAACTGCTAACATTGGGTAAAAGTGAAATATGATTATGACATATCACAAAAAGCTGCTTCTCTAAAATGATCCTGAGGGTATTTTATGCAAGATAGTAGAATCATGCTAGATGACCAAATATGTTTTATGTCAAAAATAAATAATTAAGGTATTCACAGATCAGTGCTAATAGAACTATATTGGAGAAATGTCACAAAACTCCTTATGGCATTTTAGTTACTCTAAAGATTCTTCTCTTTCTGTCATAAATAGCAGTCTAAATGTTATGAGCAACTAATAAATAATTATGGGGTAATCCATGAGAGACTACAATGATTATGGGTAAAAAACATTTTAGTCACTTATTATCATCATAAAGCTCTGGGACACTTCATGAAAGAAGCAAATGCCATCAAAATACTCAAGGAACTTTCAAATAATGACAAGCATAAGATTTTCCACTGCCTGTCTCTTTATTATGGTGTTTGATAAATATTAACAGACAAGACAAGGTTAGTTATATGAAGAAATACAAAACACCTAACCTTCAGCCCTACCTCCCTGCTCTAAAAGAAGTAGCTTCATACATTTAAAATGAATAACAGGTTGGCTCAGATTGATTGCCAACCTTGTCATAAGTGGTCCCAGCAGAGCTGGAGCTGCTGCAGTTTCAGTGACTGCCAGTTGAGAAGACAGATGTGTGACTGCAGCACTGCCATCAAGCCAATCTTGAAATAATGACATAAGTTTGCACAAAGAGAAAGACAAGAGAGGGAACCAGTATTTGACTATAGTTACTATTAATTTTCAGTTAGCTATATTAATCATGAGGAAAAGAGGCATAGAAAATGTTTCTAAAATAGATAAATATCAAATTTGAAAAAACTGGGAGAAAAGTTATGACAAAACCAGACAGTGTATTAAAATGCAGAGACATCCCTTTGCTGACAAAGGTCCATCTAGTCAAATCTATGGTTTTTCCAGTAGTCCTGTATGATGTGAGAGTTGAACCATAAAGAAGGCTGACTGCTGCTGAATTGAAGCTTTCAAACTGTGGTGCTGGAAAAGACTCTTTAGAGTCTCCCGGATGGCAAGGAAATCAAACCAGTCAATCCTAAAGGAAATCAACACTGAATATTCACTGGAAGGACTAATGCTAAAGCTGAACCTCCAATACTCTGGCCACCTGATGAGAAGAGCCAACTCACTGGAAAAGATTGAGGGCAAGAGGAGAAGGGGACGACAGAGGACAAAATGGTGGATGGCATCACCAACTCAATGGACATGAGTTAGAGCAAATTCCTGGAGATAGTGAAGGACAGGGAAGCCTGGCATGCTGCAGTCCATGCGGTTGCAGAGTCAGACACTACTTTGCAACTGAACAACAATAGCAGCATATATGTTCAGTGTGCTCAGTCACTCAGTTGTGTCCGACTATTTGTGTCTCATAGACTGTAGCCTGCCAAGCTCCTCTGTCCATGGGATTTTCCAGGCAAGAATACTGGAGTGGGTGCCATTTCCTCATCCAAAGGATCTTCCTGACCCAGGGATCGAACCTGCGNTTTGTGTCTCATAGACTGTAGCCTGCCAAGCTCCTCTGTCCATGGGATTTTCCAGGCAAGAATACTGGAGTGGGTGCCATTTCCTCATCCAAAGGATCTTCCTGACCCAGGGATCGAACCTGCGTCATCTGTGTCTTCTGCACTGAGCAGGTGGGTTTTTACCACTGAGCCACCTGGGAAGCTACTCTCTCACTCAAAACTCATATACTTACCTCTTCCTGGTTTGGTTCCATCAGTGAAGTTCTATGCAATTTAAAGGAAGTTCTATGTAATTTATTTATATAAAGCGTAATATGTGATTTTCAAATCACTTTTAAAGATAAGCTGATCTTTAAGTTAAATATATAGCACAACAGTTATGTTTCATAGCAGAAAAAAATTCTGTACTGTCATTAAAGATACCAAATCATAAAAATATTTCCCAGAAATGTTTCAAAATATAGATTTCAGCTTTAAAATATTTTTTTAGAAAAACCTGCCAGTTAGAGATTACTCCACAATTTTTAAATTTCTATTGTTAAAATAACATATGTTTTGGGTTTTTAAAAAGCTATTATTTGGATGTGAATAAAGAGATTCATTGAAAAGTTTAACCTTAAAATTTCTCAGTCCACAGACCATTTCAGCAGACATGATGCCATTAATTATTAAGAAGTAACATAAGCGCGGGGGGCGCGCGCGGGGGAAAAAAAAAAAAAAAAAAAAAGAAGTAACATAAACCACCACCACCACCAAAAAAAAAAACCAAAAACCCTCTTAGCATAATTAAATCCTGCCACTCTCCATTCCCTGATCATGTCTTTTCCNGGGGGAAAAAAAAAAAAAAAAAAAAAAGAAGTAACATAAACCACCACCACCACCAAAAAAAAAAACCAAAAACCCTCTTAGCATAATTAAATCCTGCCACTCTCCATTCCCTGATCATGTCTTTTCCTGATATGAAAAAGAAAGGTTTCTTGAGGGAACAGAAAAAAGGAGCCCACAGTATCAAGAATCTCAAGGCTTTTTTCCATTATCATGGCCTCTCCATCTCATTTGAGAACCTGTATGAGCTCTCATTGCCTCTTCAGCTCAACTCAATTTTAGCAGAAAAGTAACTCCAAGTAATCATTACTCTCTATTGTCTTACCTTTTTTTACTGTGTTGACTGAAGCTTTACCCAGACCACTAGAATTTACATCCTACCCAAGTACTACCATTATATTTTGAAAACCCATGTCCTCTACTGTTAAGTAAATGATTGGGATTTGTTTTTATATCCAGTGATGCCCACATCAGAATTGTTTTAAGAGCATACCAGTAGAAAGAATACTATTCTGATTATTATTCTGGTCTGAGCTCTGCCACTAATTAACTGTGTGTTCTTAGGGAAGTCATTTAACCTCTCTGAACCACAGTTCCTTCATTTACATAATACAGTAAGATCTTGGTAGCACTAACAACCTTAATTTTATTAGTAGGAAAACAGTGGCTGACAGCCTTGAGATTTCATTTATGACAAAGAGGATCCCAGCTAAGAGAAAAAAAAATCATTATAATCTTTCTTTACCTAATTACATTTTGACATCCCCCCAACTCCATCCAAGAAGCATTGCTCACTGTAGGAAAATATGCAACAGACAGGAATACAACTGAGTCAAACTTTGTATGATCTCATTCCTCAGTGTTCTCTAGCCACCAACATGCTTCCACATCACAGCTGTTCTTAACCACTTCTCTAGGTAAGTGGTTTTCAATGATAATGTGTGGAACTGCCTTCTCTGCTGCTGCTGCTGCTAAGTCACTTCAGTCGTGTCCGACTCTGTGTGACCCCATAGACGGCAGCCCACCAGGCTCCCCCATCCCTGGGATTCTCCAGGCAAGAATACTGGAGTGGGTTGCCATTTCCTTCTCCAATGCATGAAAGAGAAAAGTGAAAGTGAAGTCGCTCAGTCTGTCCGACTGTCAGCGACCCCATGGACCGCAGCCCACCAGGCCCCCCCGTCCATTGGATTTTCCAGGCAAGAGCACTGGGGTGGGGTGCCATTGCCTTCCCCGCTGCCTTCTCTAGACTCAATTTAATAGCTACCTTTTGAACCATATGACCTTTTTGGTCTTTCTCTCCCAACCCATCTCCACCCACAGCAAACTCTGACAACCAGTTCTGCTGCTATCATTTACCAAACACCAGTCATGGAACAGGCACTGCTTAAGGAAACTTTAATGTTGCTTCTTTCAATCCTTACAAAAGCCCTAAAAGGTAAATATTACTCATTTTTAAAATGAGGAAACAGACTCAGAGAAACTGAGTTACAATTAAGGTCACACAACTATTAAGTGGTAATACCTTGACTTGAGAGCTTCCAGGTGGCACAGTGGTAAAGAATCTGCCTACCAATGCAGGAGATGCAAGAGATGGGGGTTCGATCCCTGGGTTGGGAAGATCCCCTGGAGTAGGAAATAGCAACCCACTCCAGTATTCTTGCCTGGAAAATCTCATGGACAGAGGAGCCCAGCAGGTTACAGTCCATGGGGTCACAAAGAGCTGTACACGACTGAGCATGCACACACATACATCCCTTGACTTGAATCCATATCTATCTGATTCAGAAACCTCTCCCCATCAGGTAATTAATACTAAAGTGAAAATCACTCAGTCGTATCCAACTCTTTGCGACCCCATAGACTGTAAATTCCATGGAATTCTCCAGGCCAGAATACTGGAGTGGGTAGCCTTTCCCTTCTCTGGTGGATCTTCCCAACCCAGGGATTGAACCCAGGTCTCCCGCATTGCAGATGGATTCTTTACCAGCTGAACCACAAACTAAAGCAATATAGAATTTAACCTCCCTCTGATGATTCAAACCATAACTTAGAATAAAATAGGACATTTTTTTTCTTTTAACACAGGAAAGAAGGAAGTAAACATGGACGATGATGATATAGGTATATTTGGAAGGGAAAGAAGCAGAAGTTCATGGTTGATGACCTCTATTAATGCAGAGAATGATGAATATATAAAGCCAAATAAGATCTATATTATTTTCATATCACATCTTTAAAAATAGTAACTAGCTATTTAGTTTACCAATAGTAAATTGGTTAATTAGCTCCCATTTGTCTCAATTACTGATGTCTCAATATATTCCATATTTAGGCAAAGGTCTATGACAATCATTTCCCACCAGTTTTTATTTTAAATCTATTGAAAAGCTGAGAGAATAATAAAAGTCACAAATTTAAATACCTTTTTCCTAGGTTAACCCACTGTTACCATTTTGCCACAAATTTCTCCATCTTTTTCTCTTCACAAATGATTTTGGTTGAACCACTTGAAATAAAATTAGTATGCAGCTAATTTTATTCTCTAGATGTAGCATGCAGCTTCTAAGAGTAAAAATATTTTCTTGCATAACCATAATAACATACATAGGAAAATAAAAAATCCCTTAATATTTAATGTGCAGTTCATACTCAGTTTCCCTAAAAGTTCTAAATAATGTCTTCTTGGCTTTGATCCAGTATCTAATCAAAGTTAACATGGTAGACTTGATTGTTATATCTCTTTTAATCTATAACAGTCCCCTTAATTTTTTTGTTGTTTTGAACTTTCTAGATACCCATGACCGATTTTTCAAGAGTTGAAGTCAATTATCTTTCAGAATATATTGTCCATAGAATGTCTGATTATCTTATCATTAGATTCAGGTTAAACATTTTTAATAAGAATACTACATATGGGATATTATGGAATTCTCATGTCAGATCAAGAAGCACACAATGTCAATTTATTGCAATACTAGTGATATTAAATTTGATCACTTGATGAAAGTGGTACTTGTCAGATAGCACTGTTGCTAAGGTACATTTTCTCCTTTGTAATTTTTAAATAATGGGTCGAGTTTTAGCATTACTAAGTGGTTTTAGCATTCTTTGATGACCCTTGCCAGAATCAATCAATAAGCCAGGGCTACAAAATGGTAACTTTCTCATTAAATTGTACAATTAAAATGACTGCATATAAATTGAGTATATAAATTATACCTAAATAAACTTAAAAATCACTCAGTAACTTGTAATCTATATTTGATCCATTTCCTATCTGTATATATATATATCTATATATATATTTGGCCAAGAAATGACTGACAGTTTAAATATAAATGAGGTAGAGTGTTCAACATCATGGAAACCTTAATGAAAGTATTCTTTTGAAAATGTTTTAAATGGTGGTTCCCTATTTCTTCTACAATTATTAGCTGTACAATCATTCCTTCTACAATGATTAGCTTCCATGCTTCTATAAAGACACTTCACTGCATCTCCCATTTCTCTCTGTCTCTGTCTTTTTTGGGAATATCACTGTGGTCTCATGAGGTTTTTCTCCCTCAGTGTATTATAATACATCACTGTCATTATTCTTTTTTAATGTTGAAACCTGATTTGGGCAGTAGAAGCCCATTAAAGCACCATCTCGTGTCCTGAATATCTCATTAGTTTTTGAATAATCTTTGTTTTCTGGCATAAAAAGTGCCAAACTCACCCTGTACTTTCCCTGTGTAAGACCTGAGATCAGATATTTTTCTAAGAAGCCTTGGTTCATTTTAATGGTAATAGTATCTAGAAACCAAGATCTAGGTGCTAGATGTGCTCACTGCTATCAGGGTATATCATTGCTTCTTGACCCTTTCCATGTATAGAAAAAGGGAACAGTAATTCGTACTGATGTTTGCAATTCAAATTTATAACAAAATATGAAAGAAAAATATCTTATTTCTGCTTTATCTTTTAATGAAAGTCTTGGTTTCTATTATTAACAAATGTGTACATTTGCTTTCTACTATATTTATAATGATGGGCTTCCCAGGAGGTGCTACCAGCTGCCAATGCTAGAGATGTAAGAGATGTGGGTTTGATCCCTGGTTCGGGAAGATCCCCTGGAGGAGGGTATGGCAATCCACTCCAGTATTCTTGCCTGGAGAATCCCATGGATAAAGGAGCCAGGTGGGCTTCAGTCCATAGGGTTGCAAAGAGTCACACACGACTTAAGTGACTTAGCAAGCATACACATATTTATAATGGTTGAAATATCATTATACCACATGCATATGTAATATATAGCATCATCCTGAAACTAATGATAAACTTATTAAGAAAGCTTAAGATTTCTTTGTAGTTCTTTTTATCATTAAGATTACTTCCTAGTAAGGATGTACCATCAAAAACACAATGTACAAAAGTTATCTGAATTGCATATTTATGTTATAAATTAGTTACACAGGTTTGTTTGGTTTCATTTTGTATTCAGTTTTAGCATTTGTCTTTCTTCCCATTATTTTTGGCTTAATTTTAATTTTTGAATATTTAAACTTTTACATGGTCCAGAAGCCAAAACTGTATAAAAAGGCATACCCAGGGAAGTCCTGTTTCCATTCCTACCTCCTCCACCCCATTCCTAAACACCCCCTATTTTCATTAGTTTCTAGTTTATCCTTCCTATGTTTCTTTTTATAAAAATAAGCAATTACAGTTCTTCAGAATTAATACAGACATAAGTGTGGTCATGGTGCACAAAACCTGACTTGTATCACATTTTCTACTTACAGATAACTTGGGGTACAAATAAACTCCCAACTGAAGTATGATTAATCCACTGTAGACAGTCCAAATGAACATTCAGAATTCTGCAGATCCCCTGGAGCTAAAAACACACAGGAATGCATTTGAGTAAGTTCTAATAAGGTGGGTGAAACTGGAGCCTATTATACAGAGTGAAGTAAGTCAGAAAGAAAAACAGCAATATGTATACTAATGCTTATATATGGAATTTAGAAAGATGGTAATGATGACCCTATATACGAGACAGCAAAAGAGACACAGATGTAAAGAACAGTCTTTTGGACTCTGTGGGAAAAGGTGAGGGTGGGATGATTTAAGAGGGTAGCATTGAAACGTGTACATTATCATATGTGAAGCGGGTCGCCAGTCCAGGTTCAATGCATGAGACAGGATGCTCAGGGCTGGTGCATTGGGATGACCCTGGGGGATGGGGTGGGGAGGTAGGTGGGAGGGGG
>SJYX01010051.1:0-12065 GCA_006410675.1 Oreotragus oreotragus | reverse complement strand
GGGGGAGCCTGGTGGGCTGCCATCTATAGGGTCGCACAGAGTCAGACACAACTTTAGCGACTTAGCAGCAGCAGCCGCAGCAGCATGAATAGAAAATTTCCTTTTACAGAGACTAATATTATCATTAAGTCATTTGCCAAATAATTCATATTGATTATTTGAAAGTCAGGTTTCATTACCAGTTTGGAGAAGTGCATAAATTAGAAAGTGAATGGTCCTTGGTTTTATGGGATTACTCCAAACTTTGTCTTCATAGCACTTTAAGATAAACACTAAATATCAAATCTGATCTTAAATTCCAATATCATATAAGAATCACCGACTACCTAGCATATAGGCATTCGTCCCACTAAAATATAATGCTGAAACATATCTAGATTTCTATTGCTTCACTAGCACACTAGCAAGTGTAGTATATGTAAATTTTTAATATATCTTTTAAAACCGCATTTAAGTTTTATTTGTTGAAAGTTATGATGTCCTTAACAAGAAACACACCAGGCACAAGGGTTGTGAAACGCTGTAAAATCAGTATAAATATACAACTGTAATAGCAGTGCCTTTTCAGTTCTAAAATGCTCTTCTACTTCAACGAACTTCAGAAACATTACCTCATCATTCCACAGTGTCAGCAGAAGTGCATGAGTGCTCCATGAGAAATGGAGAATCAAATGCCTTTCACAAGTTTTTCTGTCCCCAACAAATCAGTTTTGAAGAACGAGGAGTCTCTAGAAACTTTTAAGGCAGTAATATAATTTAATTCTTCTATGATGCCAAGGGCTTTAAGATTNAGACAGCTGTAAAATCAGTATAAATATACAACTGTAATAGCAGTGCCTTTTCAGTTCTAAAATGCTCTTCTTCTACTTCAACGAACTTCAGAAACATTACCTCATCATTCCAGTGTCAGCAGAAGTGCATGAGTGCTCCGTGAGAAATGGAGAATCAAATGCCTTTCACAAGTTTTTCTGTCCCCAACAAATCAGTTTTGAAGAACGAGGAGTCTCTAGAAACTTTTAAGGCAGTAATATAATTTAATTCTTCTATGATGCCAAGGGCTTTAAGATTTCTCTAGAGCTTATATTTAATCTTGGCATACACTAGAGCATTAAACAAGAGCCAGTTCTTCTAAAAATTATCAAGTAGGCAAAATTTGTCTTGAACATGCAATCGCTTTTCTCCCTTTTGCCAGATAGGTGCCATGATCCTTTATCATCTCCCTACTTTGCCACCATCTAAAATAGTTTTTAGGAAACTCTCTTCTTATTTCATTATGCACTTTATCCACCAAGGTGTAAATGACTAAGACTTAAAATATTCTCTTTCTCCAAAGATTTGCATTTGGAAGGTAATAAATCCTTAAGGTAAAGAGGGAAGATAAATTCAAAATTGGGAAGGGAAGAATATATATAAAATTCCAGAAATCAAAAATATTTCATGGAGGCTACCATCTAAAATATACTCAGACAAGACAATCTATTTATTATCCATGAAATAAGTAAAAGTATAAAACTTCTTCCTTTGTAATGTTAGGGAGTTCCATATGAGACGGTATTTCCCATGATTGACACTACAGCTCCCTAGAGACAAGAGAAACGACAATTCTTTTACAGTCTGCAAAAACTGTACAGTTGCTCTCTGCTAGACAAGGGAGGAAAGATATGCTGTGGTAACAAATAACTCCAGCGTGTTAAAAACAAAACATTATTTTATACTCTGTGGATTGAGGCTGGAGTGGGTATGGCAACCCACTCCAGTAATCTTGCTTGAAGAATCCCATGGACAGAGGAGCCTGATATGACACAACTGAAGCAACTTAGCACGCACGTGGACTTAGGGAAGAGGAGGGGTGAAGAAGGAGGACTCTGTTACATACAGTTACTTAGGAACCCAGGATAATGGAAGGGGCTTCCCTGGTAGCTCAGTTGCTCAGCTCCGCCAGCTATGCAGGAGACCGCGGTTAGATTCCTGGGTCGGGAAGATCCACTGGAGAAGAGATAGGCTACCCAGTCCAGTATGCGTGGGCTTCCCTTGTGGCTCAGCTGGTAAAGAATCTGCCAGCAATGTGGGAAACCTGGGTTCAATCCCTGGGTAATAGGGGTAAAAGAATAATGGAGGCTCCATCTCCATATATGCTTTCAAAACCACTGAGGCAGGCAAACTGTAAGCAGTGAACCATATGCACGTTCTTAAAGCTTCTGCAGGAAGTGACACCCATCACTCCTGTTTATCATTCATTGACCAAAGCTGTCAATGATCATGTCTACTTCAAAGGAAATTAACTTGCAATGCTTCCATATATTGAGAGAACTGGAATATCTGTCATTAGGACCAGTGACTAAAAAACTCTTCTAATAGACTAACTTATCAACATTTTTTTCCCCAGGGAATCACTCTTTAGTAAAATTTAGTCCTTCTATAATATCACTAAGAACTAAATCCAGTCCTTCAAACAAAAGCTATGAGCTATACTCTGAAACTCATTATAAATACAAATTAAAAAAGAGACTAGTTATAGGAATAAGGAATAAGGAAGAAGTGGATTGACAGAAAGATAGAGATGATAATTTTGATTATCATGATTTGGGGAGATAAAAACTAAAATAAAACTTTCTGTATGAATATATGTGTGTTTATCAGTATTATTATTATATTTTTTAAGATCTATGTCAAAAACACCTTCCAGAATCTACCCTCAAGGAGAGAACTATCATCTTTCAAAGGAGTGTAAAAATATAACACACTGCAACTTCATATTTTGTTATAAAAAAATAAAGTTTTCCTGAGGAAACTATAATACCTGTAACAACACTATAAATTTTAAAAGAATAGAATCTGGAAACATAATAAGCTCAGAAATAAAGTATATATATATATATATATATATATGTTTTTCTTATTTTCATTTGGAGGGTTTTTAAAATTCCTTTACAGGTTTGAAAAAATACCCATGCATAACAAAAAAAAGTCATCAAAGCATACTTCTTATTTTAATTTATAATTTTTGGTTGACATTTTTCACTATGAAAAAACTGCACCCTGACAAAGAAAAAGAAAAATAAATAGAAGTGAGAAAGGGGAAGTAAGATTGTCCTGTTCCTCAAGTAAGACAGGAATCTTTAAATGATCTACAAAATCTAGACGTGACCTAGACAAAGAGAGTAGGTTGAAGCCAGGTATAAATGTTCTCTTGGGGATAATTCATAATCATGGGGACAAGACGTGCTAGTGGTATTTAAATTCACTTTGGTCAGTAGGTGCATCATGATGTGAGAATAAGACAAAAGAAAATGAGACTCATGGGACTTCCATAAAGGTGTCAACAAATGCCAAGAAAATGATGACACTGGAAGGAATAGGCTTTTTGAATGGATATTAAGCAATAGTCTTGTTTAACAGATAACATTTTAGGAATTAGCCATATAATTTGTTTTTATTTAAAGCTTTGTTTTTAATGTATACAGATGGTCCCGAACTTACAATGGTTAAATTTATGAGTTTTCAACTTTACCACGGTGCAAAAGTAACACAAATTCACAGTGCAAAGTAACACAAATTCAGCAGAAACTGTGCTTCAAATTTTGAGATCCGGTCTTGGCCAGGGCTAGCTATGTGTGGTAAGCTGCTCTCTCCAAATGCTTGTAGCATCAATTAGTCAGAGTTCAGTCAGCCACATGATCACAAGGATAAACACTGATACCCTTGAAACCATTCTGTTGTTCACTTTTAGTTCAGCGTTCCATAGATAACATGAGATATCTGACAGTTTATTATAAATTAGGCTTTGAGTCAGGTGATCTTGCCCAAAAGTAGGCTAATGTAATTGTTCTGAACATGTTTAAAGTAGGCTAGGCGAGGCTATGATGTCCAGTAAGTTAGGTTATTAAATGAATTTTTGATTTATAATACTTTTAACATACAATGGGTTTACTGGGACATAATCCCATCGTAAGTTGAGAAAAACATGCACATTTGAAGAAACAGAGAGAGGATTAGTATTCTGTATTAACAAGATTTTTTTCATCTCATTTGGGCTCAGAAGAGAAACAGCAAGTTAAATTCACAAGTCAGCAAAGGAAATATTGGATGCAGAGGTTAAAGCGTCTGCCTGCAATGTGGGAGACCTGGGCTCAATCCCTGGGTCGGGAAGATCCCCTGGAGAAGGAAATGGCAACCCACTCCAGTATTCTTACCTGGAGAATCCCATGGACAGGGGAGCTTGGTGGGCTACATACAGTCCACGGGTTGCAAAGAGTTGGACACGACTGAGCAACTTCACTTTCACTTTCTTCAAATTTTACAGAGCACATAAAATAGAAATTATAAATAGAAAGACCTGATATTTTAATACTATTTTTCTTTTACAAATGCATTTTAAGTACTTCAATTTTATCTATTTTCTCTTCCCAGATTATGCTTAAATTGCACAGTATTGTGATGGTCAGTTCTGAGTTACTCAGCTGATGACACTAAACCTGGCAAGCACAAATGTGCAGTCATACATTCACAACACAGAGCCACTAACATCATGACCAATGAAAACCATCCTACACTTTCCATACCACATTCCCATCCGCACCTTTGCCATTAGGGACATATATAAATTAACCCAGATTTGCCAGAATCCATGCATGGCTTCTGCACTTGTAGGAATTGACTTTTACACTTTCCAGGTGGCTCAGTGGTAAAGAATGCGCCTGCCAATGCAGGAACCACAGGAGACATGGGTTTGATCCCTGGGTTGGGAAGATCTCCTAGAGGAAGAAATGGCAGTCCACTCCAGTATTCTTGTTGGGATAATCCCATGGACAGAGGAGTCTGCAGGGCTAAGTCCATGGGACTGCAAAGAGTTGGACACGACCGAGCATGTGATTTTTATGCCAAATGTTAAAGAATTAACATTGTACTGTTCACTTTTTATTTTGTCAGAGTTCAAATGTCAGGATAAATTAAATATACTGCCATGGTTTAGGAAATTTAAAATGGAATATATTTTTTTTAAGTAGAGGTTTCCCTAAAGGGAATGTTAATACTTAATTTCCCAGGATCCTTGAGTATCTCTCTTCTGGTGTAACACTGAAATGAGAAGGATATGTTAAATATAATGAAATGTTTGCTGAAACATAAATAACTGTGTATCTAGACTAGCATGTAAACATACTAATTATACTATGTGTAAGCTATATCAGCTGCCTTCTCTTTCAGTATAACATTTGTATTTATTACATTTCCCATATGGTAATGCTTCTGGTAATTTTGCTATAACTAATGAGGAAAAAGTAGAAAATTATATATGTATATATACATACATACATATGGTTTTTCCAGTAGTCATGTATGGATGTGAAAGTGGGACCATAAAGAAAGCTGGGCACTGAGGAACTGATGCTTTCAAATTGTGGTGCTGGAGAAGACTCTCAAGAGTCTTGGGTAGCAAGGAGATCAAACCAGTCAATTCTAAAGGAAATCAACTGTGAATATTCTTTGGAAGGACTGATGCTAAAGCTGAAGCTCCAATACTTTGGCCACCTGATGTGAAGAGCTGACTCATTGGAAAAATCCTGATGCTAGGAAAGATTTAGGGCAGGAAGAGAAAGGGAAAACAGAGAAAGAGATGGTTGGATGGTATCACTGACTCAATGGACAGGAGTTTGAGAAAACTCTGGGAGATAGTGAAGGACAGGGAAGCCTGGTGTGCTGCAGTCCACTGGTTTGCAAAGAGTCAGACATGACTGAGCGACTAAAAAACAAATCCAACTGAAATGCTACAGAAGGTTGGCCAAGTATTACAGCATATAAATACAACTCTGATTCAGATATTCATTCTAGATTCAAGTAATTTGGGTCACATGTGTTATGTGCTAGGTTCTTTCACTTGAATATGGAATACAGTGATTTAAAAGTTTTTTAAAAGGTCACATACTTTAGAAATTATAAAGTTAGAAGATTGGGAAATTCACCCCCTTGAAAACCTCCTACATTAAATAAGAGAAAAAGATAGTTAATAAGTGGCAGTGACCATGCTTGTATCAACATTTCTGAAAATCTATGACGACTAATAGTATGCTGAGAAGTGTTTTTTTTTTTCCTCCTGTGTATGCTGCTGCTGCTGCTAAGTCGCTTCAGTCGTGTCCGACTCCGTGTGTCCCCATAGACATCAGCCCACCATGCTCCTCTGTCCCTGGGATTCTCCAGGCAAGAATTCTAGAGTGGGTTGCCATTTCCTTCTCCAATGCATGCATGCATGCTACGCCACTTCAGTCGTGTCTAACTCTGTGCAACCACATGGATAGCAGCCCACCAGGCTCCTGTGTCCAAGGGATTCTCTAGGCAAGAATAATGGAGTGGGCTGCCATTTCCTTCTCCACCTCCTGTGTATGGATCTTGCTAATCATGTAGAAAACTGTACTTCATTTTCTGGTTTCAACTCAAAGCAGGAAGGGCTGAGTTTAGTAAAACCCAGGGATTTCACAGGTTCTAGGCCTCCCTGATGGCTCAGTCATAAAATATACCCCTGCAGTGCTGGGGACCTGGGTTTGATCCCTGGTTCAGGCAGATCCCCTGGACAAGGGAATGGCAACACAGTTCAATATCTTTGCCTAGAAAATTCCATGGACAGAGGAGCCTGGCAAGCTACAGTCCAAGGGGTTGCAAAGAGTCAGATAGAACTGAGCAAGCAGCACTTTCACAGATACACTCCCTGTGTTGGATGACAGTTCTGAAACAAAGAGCATACAGGAACAGGGCTGTTGGTGACTCTTACTCTTCAGACAAAGCTTCACAATCAGTCAGGTCCTTAAGCAAAGAGCAAGAGATGCATCTCTCAAACCAGATGCAGACTCTACAACTTCACCTTTTGTTGACAAGTTCATATAAAGCAACAGATCGGGTATTAGAGAAATACAACAGGACAAGGAAAAAACAATAGTTAAAGTGGTGCCTCGAAAATGTCACTTTAAAGAAAAGAAAATACAAGTAAACGTATCAGATGCAAAAGTTAGATTTTAGATGTTTATACTATCAAGTCACAGAATATAGGTCAAACCCAGGTCTCCTGCATTGCAGGCAGATTCTTTACCAGCTGAGCTACCAGGGAAGCCCTATTACTAAGAACTCTGTGAATTCCTTCTACTTAGAATATCCTAATGCAAGGCTCTCCTTTTTTTCAAAGTCTAGATTGTATCTGACCTCCTGTCTATAGGCTTCCTTTGAAACATAAGAGTTAAATGCTCTTGAGTGGGTGAAAAGATGGAACTTTACACATCTAAGTATAATAAGTATTAAAGTCAGTATATTTTAATTACAAATAAATTTATAAATTCAATATAACATCCATCAAAATTCATTATATTCTATTGGTATTTCTATTATTATTTACTAAAAAAAATGAAAAACATAGCCAAAATATTTTGAAAATAAAAAATAATGTGAAGAAGGACTTGACCAATGAGATACTGAACATACTGTAAAACTACACTAATTAAAACAGCTTGCTGCTAACATACAGTAGATAGAAAACTCAAACTTAAATTTTTAGAAATTTAGTATATATTGAAGATTGCATTTCATATCAGTAGGAAACATATTTCTCAATAAATATTTTAAGGGTAAACAGCTAACAAAGTGTTTAAAGAGATAGAAGTAGACAGAGACCCATACTTCTACTACACCAAAAGTTTAATTTCAAAATCTTAAAGATACAAATATAAAACTTTAAAAATCACCCTCCAAAATGTGACTATTTTGTAACCCATAAAGTAGAGAAAGATATCAAGGAAGTCTAACATATTTGAGCACATACAGATTAAAACCTCTCTTAAAAAAGAAATTTTTTTAATGACTAACAAGAAAAAAACCTGAGGATATGATTTTTTCCACAGTTTTTAATTATATAATATGTAGGTAATTGTTACACTGTATTATCAAGATTTGTTTATCTTCTTACCTGAAAATATATTGCTGAATTGGATCATAACATTCTCTTCTTTGATTAGTAATTCTTGGTTTCATGACACTGAAAGTTATGTAAAACGCTTAGACTTATTCCGGGCAGGGAGAAAAAGACCTGGGATATTTAGACCCCTAAACCCATTAGTCACTGATTTTAGGCTGCCTCCATGGGAACATTAAATCCCAAGCACATCCTGCCCAAGTTACACCTTAGCAAAGCGGAATCTGTCATACTGAGGGCAGCCTTCTGACAAACTTCCCTTGAAGATGGTTGGAAGACTGAGATGATAAGTAGTATATGAAAGTGTAGACAGAACATGGACAGCATATGCTCTAAGTACTTAGAATTAGTCCTGTCACACAGTCCTGTAGACAGTATATGTTAGGTACTAAGAATATTGTGTTCTTCACAATAGCTTCTCCATCAAAATCAGTACTTTATATATTTGTTTATTAGTCACTAATAAGCTTCTACTGACTGTCTACCTGGAGAAGGAAATGGCAACCCACTCCAGGATTCTTGCCTGGAGAATCCCGGGGACAGAGGAACCTGGTGGGCTGCCATCTCTGGGGTTGCACAGAGTCAGACACAACTGAAGCAACTTAGCAGCAGCAGCAGCAGTCTGTCTACCATGTATCAGGCAGTATGCTACACAGACAAGCTGCTGTGATCCTTATCCTCAAGGAGACTAAAAATCAAATAGAATTTGGAAGATAAATTCTCCACTATTTAAATTAGTTAAAGGCAGAAAAATAGAAATATATGAAATAGCAAATAAAAATGATGTAAAGAATAAATGGATTTTTTTTCTTATACCTGATCTTGTGAGGGAATAAGATATTGAAATGAGAAATGCCACAAAAGTAGAGAATGCTTGGTTTCTAAAATCAAACATATTTGAGGGCACTAGGGTAGCAATAAGTAATAGGTAATATCTAAAATAAATAATATTTAAGTTAAAAACATATAAATAGATCATAGAGGGAAAAAAATGCTGTTTGCCAAATGGCAGCTAATGTACTTTTTGGAAATGGACTCAGAAAATAGTTCTACAAGTAAGCAGAAAGCAGACAAGAAGTTAGCATACTAGCTCTTCAAAAAGGAAAAGGAAAAACAATGCATTCATTGTAACTTCAGCTTGCTTTCATAGAAGTCTCAAAGATAAAAGATTATTGGTAAAAACTATTTTCAATGGCAACTGATTTTACTCATATACACCATTATGCCCACAAGTGTCTTTTTTCTCACCAACAAGTACCCTAGTTTAAGACAACTATTAATTTTTGAAAAACTTCCAGCCTGATAAACCCTGAAGATATCTAACTTCTCCTTTAGAAAGCTAAATTCAAAGAAAAGTTATAACTCTCCTAAGAAGTTTGGAGAAAATTTTCAGAATTAATATTACCATAGAAAATAAACAAAATCAGATATGAGTATATAAAACTGGGATTTGTATGTCAAATGGCAACCCACTCCAGTGTCCTTGCCTGGAGAATCCCAGGGATGGGGGAGCCTGGTGGGCTGCCATCTATAGGGTCGCACAGAGTCAGACACAACTTTAGCGACTTAGCAGCAGCAGCCGCAGCAGCATGAATAGAAAATTTCCTTTTACAGAGACTAATATTATCATTAAGTCATTTGCCAAATAATTCATATTGATTATTTGAAAGTCAGGTTTCATTACCAGTTTGGAGAAGTGCATAAATTAGAAAGTGAATGGTCCTTGGTTTTATGGGATTACTCCAAACTTTGTCTTCATAGCACTTTAAGATAAACACTAAATATCAAATCTGATCTTAAATTCCAATATCATATAAGAATTACAGACTACCTAGCATATAGGCATTCGTCCCACTAAAATATAATGCTGAAACATATCTAGATTTCTATTGCTTCACTAGCACACTAGCAAGTGTAGTATATGTAAATTTTTAATATATCTTTTAAAACCGCATTTAAGTTTTATTTGTTGAAAGTTATGATGTCCTTAACAAGAAACACACCAGGCACAAGGGTTGTGAAACGCTGTAAAATCAGTATAAATATACAACTGTAATAGCAGTGCCTTTTCAGTTCTAAAATGCTCTTCTACTTCAACGAACTTCAGAAACATTACCTCTGCATTCCACAGTGTCAGCAGAAGTGCATGAGTGCTCCATGAGAAATGGAGAATCAAATGCCTTTCACAAGTTTTTCTGTCCCCAACAAATCAGTTTTGAAGAACGAGGAGTCTCTAGAAACTTTTAAGGCAGTAATATAATTTAATTCTTCTATGATGCCAAGGGCTTTAAGATTTCTCTAGAGCTTATATTTAATCTTGGCATACACTAGAGCATTAAACAAGAGCCAGTTCTTCTAAAAATTATCAAGTAGGCAAAATTTGTCTTGAACATGCAATCGCTTTTCTCCCTTTTGCCAGATAGGTGCCATGATCCTTTATCATCTCCCTACTTTGCCACCATCTAAAATAGTTTTTAGGAAACTCTCTTCTTATTTCATTATGCACTTTATCCACCAAGGTGTAAATGACTAAGACTTAAAATATTCTCTTTCTCCAAAGATTTGCATTTGGAAGGTAATAAATCCTTAAGGTAAAGAGGGAAGATAAATTCAAAATTGGGAAGGGAAGAATATATATAAAATTCCAGAAATCAAAAATATTTCATGGAGGCTACCATCTAAAATATACTCAGACAAGACAATCTATTTATTATCCATGAAATAAGTAAAAGTATAAAACTTCTTCCTTTGTAATGTTAGGGAGTTCCATATGAGACGGTATTTCCCATGATTGACACTACAGCTCCCTAGAGACAAGAGAAACGACAATTCTTTTACAGTCTGCAAAAACTGTACAGTTGCTCTCTGCTAGACAAGGGAGGAAAGATATGCTGTGGTAACAAATAACTCCAGAGTGTTAAAAACAAAACATTATTTTATACTCTGTGGATTGAGGCTGGAGTGGGTATGGCAACCCACTCCAGTAATCTTGCTTGAAGAATCCCATGGACAGAGGAGCCTGATATGACACAACTGAAGCAACTTAGCACGCACGTGGACTTAGGGAAGAGGAGGGGTGAAGAAGGAGGACTCTGTTACATACAGTTACTTAGGAACCCAGGATAATGGAAGGGGCTTCCCTGGTAGCTCAGTTGCTCAGCTCCGCCAGCTATGCAGGAGACCGCGGTTAGATTCCTGGGTCGGGAAGATCCACTGGAGAAGAGATAGGCTACCCAGTCCAGTATGCGTGGGCTTCCCTTGTGGCTCAGCTGGTAAAGAATCTGCCAGCAATGTGGGAAACCTGGGTTCAATCCCTGGGTAATAGGGGTAAAAGAATAATGGAGGCTCCATCTCCATATATGCTTTCAAAACCACTGAGGCAGGCAAACTGTAAGCAGTGAACCATATGCACGTTCTTAAAGCTTCTGCAGGAAGTGACACCCATCACTCCTGTTTATCATTCATTGACCAAAGCTGTCAATGATCATGTCTACTTCAAAGGAAATTAACTTGCAATGCTTCCATATATTGAGAGAACTGGAATATCTGTCATTAGGACCAGTGACTAAAAAACTCTTCTAATAGACTAACTTATCAACATTTTTTTCCCCAGGGAATCACTCTTTAGTAAAATTTAGTCCTTCTATAATATCACTAAGAACTAAATCCAGTCCTTCAAACAAAAGCTATGAGCTATACTCTGAAACTCATTATAAATACAAATTAAAAAAGAGACTAGTTATAGGAATAAGGAATAAGGAAGAAGTGGATTGACAGAAAGATAGAGATGATAATTTTGATTATCATGATTTGGGGAGATAAAAACTAAAATAAAACTTTCTGTATGAATATATGTGTGTTTATCAGTATTATTATTATATTTTTTAAGATCTATGTCAAAAACACCTTCCAGAATCTACCCTCAAGGAGAGAACTATCATCTTTCAAAGGAGTGTAAAAATATAACACACTGCAACTTCATATTTTGTTATAAAAAAATAAAGTTTTCCTGAGGAAACTATAATACCTGTAACAACACTATAAATTTTAAAAGAATAGAATCTGGAAACATAATAAGCTCAGAAATAAAGTATATATATATATATATATATAT
>SJYX01010049.1:271934-282776 GCA_006410675.1 Oreotragus oreotragus | reverse complement strand
TCTCTTTCATGCATTGGAGAAGGAAATGGCAACCCACTCCAGTATTCTTGCTTGGAGAGTCCCAGGGATGGGGGAGCCTGGTGGGCTGCCGTCTATGGGGTCACACAGAGTCGCACACAACTGAAGTGACTTAGCAGCAGTAGCAAGGAAATTCTCAGACCGGCCCATGAGGCATGCCATATGGAAGACAGCACCTGTGGGGCGTGACACCCATGCAAGGGATCTGCCACGAGCCAAGATGTCTTCAAACATGCATACTTTATTTTGAAAGTTGTGCCAGTTTTATATTCTACTCCAAAACATGTCCATGTTTGTTCTAGTGCATGAGTTACGGAGCGGTTTGCCCCCAAATATTTGTCTAACTCTGGGTTTCCAGGGAGATGCTACACATTCATGAGCAGCCTAGGGTTCGAGAGACACGAGCCTCAAGTTTCTGGTCTGCCCTGGCTTCCAGAGTCAGGTGAAACCTGGCCCCATCACCCCTGTGTAGCGTCCTCCACCCTTACCCTCTCGGACCATGACGAGCCCATCATGGCCTCACCGAGCATGCTCACTCCAGGCTCCTGGCCTCCCCTTGCCTGCCCCAGTGTCTCCCTCACACCCTGCCTTCTCCGAGATCACAGCCATCTTCCTACACCCAGCCGCATCCCTCCATCCATCACTTCTGTCTGCTAGGATGCTTCCATTGGACCTTGCACCACACAACTTTAAGTTAGTTACATTCTTGTTTGCATTTTCATGATTGCTTCCACGTGGGCATTTTCACATTTGCTACTGCATGCCACACTGTGTGGCAGCCTTAATGCCACATCACCCCCAAATCCGCAGTGATACCCATAGCTGTTAGGACAGTGCTGGACAGAGACTTAGAAATCCCAACAAGGAACAGTTGATGAAGAAGTGGACAGATAACTTCATTCACAGCTGGAGAAAATACATTTCCAGTAAGTGGTAAAGAATCTGCCTGCCAATACACTGTAAACATGAGTTTGCTCCCTGGTTGAGGAGCTCCCCTGGAGGAGGAAATGGCAACCCACTCCAGGATTCTTGCCTGGGAAATCCCATGGAGAGAAGAACCTGGTGGGCTACAGTTCATGGGGTCGCAGAGTCAGATACAACTTAACCACTGAGCACACCCACCCGAACATCTAGCCCAATGGTCATCTTCCCCTGTTCAAAAGGTTCAGGGAAGAGTGAAGCATCCCGTCTCAGCCTCTTGGCCATTCACATGCATATCACACCTAATATCTTACATTAATTTTCGCTCTTAGCATCTCATCTTTGGGAAGCAAAGAGCTGAAAGCATCTCACTGAGGCAGGACCTGATTTTCCTCCACCTACTTACTTCTTTAGTCAGTCTTAGAGGAAATCAGTCCTGAATATTCATTGGAAGGACTGATGCTGAAGTTCAAACTCCAATACTTTGGCCACCTGATGTGAAGAATTGATTCATTAGAAAAGACCCTGATGCTGGGAAAGATGAAGGCGGGAGGAGAAGGGGATGACAAAGGATGAGACTGGCTGGATGGCATCGCCAACCCGATGGACGTGAGTGTGAGCAAGCTCCGGGAGTTGCTGATGGACGGAGAGGCCTGGCATGCTGTGGTCCATGGGGTCCGAAAGAGTCGGACACGACTGAGCGACTGAACTGGACTGAACTTACTTCTTCCTTCAGCAAGGAAGGAGGCTTGGTAAGGCCAGCAACATGGCTTTTAGCATAAAAATGCATTTAAGTTACCAAGGAAAAGTGATAAACATTAGCAAGGAAACCTTGGCCTACCGTGATGACGTATTTAAAGGGAGTACTTTCTATTAAGTATATTTGCCTCCTTTGAAATGAAGGGAAGATCCTGGGGAAGATTGCAGGGGTAGAAAAACTGCAGAGAGTTGGAACTGAAGAGGAAGAATGGGAGGGGACTCCTGGACCCTCATCCGATGTGGTCACTGTTAGGACTGAAAGGTGATTGATGGAAAAAGCAAAGTAGTGTTTTTGCATGATCCTCTGCATTCTATGTTTGGGATTGGCTGATACTAAGAATACCATGAGGATGGACTTGGGCTGCACATCTTTCCAGTCCCTGTTGCATAACCAGTAGTTTCCATTATGATGCAATGGAGGTGAAGAGCTAGTGTAAAATTCCCCCCAAACTGTTAGGGAATTATGTTCAATTTTACTCTCCTATTGAAGAAGGCAATGGCACCCCACTCCATTACTCTTGCCTGAAAAACCCCATGGACGGAGGAGCCTGGTGGGCTGCAGTCCAT
Source organism: Oreotragus oreotragus (assembly GCA_006410675.1). Lineage (NCBI taxonomy): Eukaryota > Metazoa > Chordata > Mammalia > Artiodactyla > Bovidae > Oreotragus > Oreotragus oreotragus. The sequence goes on along the minus strand of SJYX01010049.1, from coordinate 280,511 downwards.
GGGGTCGCTAAGTGTTGAACACAACTGAGTGACTTTACTTTCCCTTTTCACTTTCAGGCATTGGAGAAGGAAATGGCAACCCACTCCAATGGTCTTGCCTGGAGAATCCCAGGGATGGGGGAGCCTGGTGGGCTGCCATCCATGGGGTCGCACAGAGTTGGACACGACTGAAGTGACTTAGCAGCAGCAGCAGCATCCTCTCCTATGGCAGCATTAAGTATCTAGAAAAGACAGCTCCCAAGGAAAACTTACTCTCCGAGGGTTACTGTATACTATTTACCTTCCTCTTTTGTCTTAGAAGCCACCTTAATAAACTGTCTATTTCAAAGTTTGAGATAAAAATGTGTTCGGTAGAAATTAATTATGCACAATAATTGCGGGCTTTGGTTAGCTAAGGGTCTGGCGTGCTTTAGACTAAAATAAGGACTCTTGATTCCTTCACGTTCAGAACTCACAGATGCTTTGTTCTCATCACCTGAGCATCTCTTCCAAGCCGCACTCCAGAAGACAGGTGTCCATCTCCTTTGTTGTAAGAATTCCCAGAATACCAGCTTCCCTTGGCCTCTCCCCACCAAGACTCCCACTGGTTTGCTGGTAGAGCTCCAAGATTTGTTTGTTTGTTTGTTTGAGTTCTGAGATTTTTATCCTCTGTCTCCTCAAGGGCTCTGAACCGCCCTTCCCAAAGGAGAGTCAGTGAGGTGCCCTCAGGGTCCCGCTAGGCAATAGCCCCCACCAAAAATATCTCCTTTTCCCTCAACGAAAGATGGTTCTGTTTTTTCACTGGTTTATTAATGGAACTATATACTTTTTTGTATCTTCATTTCATGATTATGAGACCATCAGATCTGTTTTAAGCAAAGTCCCCCTACATATGTGAACGGTGGAGCATGACCAGTTACTGTCCATTCCTACAGAGACCAGGACCAAAGGCACAGGACAGATGAAGAGATGCTCGAGATCTAGACTGGAGGACAGTGCAGCTCTTCCAGAATCTCAGAAACAGGGAGACCCTCTCCTCTCGTTGGAATGGTTTATGTGGACGCCTCCCTGAAAGTTTGACAGCCGTGTTCCCTCCGAGCGTCCTCTGATCTCTAAATTCCAGTGGTTTATCTCTTCTGATCCTTTCCTCCGTTCCCCTCGTTCCTGTTTCTCTTTCCTTTTCTTATGACTCCTGCTTTCATTTTCAATTTTCAATATTGGACCTTCTTGTTAAATATTCCTAAAGATATCTTCTTCCTCTTGTAGGACAAACAGTCCTGACCATTAAGCCATTTCAAGCAAAGAAGACATGAAAATCAAACCAAATGAAATCAAAATCCAGAAAGCCCCACCTCTTAGCCTAGATGGTCTAGAGAAGAAAAGAAGGGCAGACGTCCAGCTTTTATAATGGTTCAGGCTGCAAGTTGTTTGTGAAGGCAGAGTGACATCAAGCTGGGTCCATGGAGCACGGTCTTGATTTTTCTCAGGATTTGGGATGGGGGTTATTCTCCTGTAACCTCAGCAAATGACTCTTTAGTGCTGAAACTCCTTATCACTAGTCCCCTTTCCAAGCCTGCAGCAGGAATATCTGAGGGATTGGAGGCTTGAGTAGGGTGACAGATGAGTAAGAAAAGAGTGATGGAGCTAACATTTCAGGTTAAATCTTCTTAACATCAGTTTTACAAAATGTCTGAGTGATGGAGTTTCAGAACCCAGCTCTCTTTTTAGCTATTAAAGAACAGTTAAGAAGGGTTAAGCTTCCAGAGGAAAGCTCTGAAATCAACACAAGCTCCTTAAGACAGTCTCCACAGCCCAGGACGTTGAGGGGCCGGAAGAGGATAAATATGCCAACGTATTTGCAGCAATATCACTGCCATGATTAGAAGTGGTCTTTTAATCTTTTTTCCCCAACTTTCAAGGGACTGCTGGGCTTCTGTGATGTATAGCTTCTATGAACTAATGTTCTTTTCTGGGTCATTCCCTCTTGGCTCCAATGAGGGTAGAATCCATCTAAGGACATATGGCCCTTCTGCCCTTATAATGGGCAGAGTGCAATGACCTGCTCTGTGGGGATAAGAGGATGCATGTAGCAGGTATGGATGAGGACATTTTAATAAAACTAATAATCAGTTGCACAGAAAGACACAGCTGGGATTCTCCATCTTGACTAACCAGGAAATTGTTTCCTAAGGTTTTGAAGTACATGTAGAACTTCTCTAAAATGGGGGAAACTCTACTGGACTCCTCACCCTGATACTGAAGGTCTTTGGTTGGAGGAGTGGGGGTTGGGCATGATCACAAACAGAAGTCTATTAAAGATCCCTGAACAACAGAACATGCTAAAAAACCAAGANCTAAAATGGGGGAAACTCTACTGGACTCCTCACCCTGATACTGAAGGTCTTTGGTTGGAGGAGTGGGGGTCGGGCATGATCACAAACAGAAGTCTATTAAAGATCCCTGAACAACAGAACATGCTAAAAATACAAGATCAACAAAAAGAATGTCTGCTGGTCAATGAGCAAGGATGAAGGGCGATAAGGACCCTACCAGCGCAGGACCTGGTGCCCTCGTAGGGCTCCGTGAATGAGTGAGCGGATAAATGAACTGCACCACTGGCTCAAATCTTTGGTTCGTTTAACACGACCTCTCATTTCCAGGAGTAACGCATATGTTTCTTGCCTGGAGAATCCCATGGAGAGAGGAGCCTGGAAGGCTACAGTCCACGGGGTCGCAAAGAGTTGGACACAACTAAGCAACTTCACTTTCACTTTGTAAGGAGAAATGATCTCCTTTCTCATTGTTACATGCAAAAACTAGGAACACCTCCTAAATATCATATCTTTGTAAGGTCCTATACACGAAAGCAATGCCACACAAAGCTACCTTCAACTTTCCCAATTTGTCTCCTCAAACATCCTCACCAGCTTTGGAGGGGTCCCTAACGCTGCCTACAATCTCCTCTGGGTGGTGGAGTACATGTAATGAGTAAAAAACTTCCTTAAGTTGTTCTAAAAGGACCCTCTCGTCTCACTACTCACCTTTCACTTTATCTTCAGCTGATCACCGTCAAAGAATATAAAATGGGGGAAACTCTACTGGACTCCTCACCCTGATACTGAAGGTCTTTGGTTGGAGGAGTGGGGGTTGGGCATGATCACAAACAGAAGTCTATTAAAGATCCCTGAACAACAGAACATGCTAAAAAACCAAGATCAACAAAAAGAATGTCTGCTGGTCAATGAGCAAGGATGAAGGGCGATAAGGACCCTACCAACGCAGGACCTGGCGCCATCGTAGGGCTCCGTGAATGAGTGAGCGGATAAATGAACTGCACCACTGGCTCAAATCTTTGGTTCGTTTAACACGACCTCTCATTTCCAGGAGTAACGCATATGTTTCTTGCCTGGAGAATCCCATGGAGAGAGGAGCCTGGTAGGCTACAGTCCACGGGGTCGCAAAGAGTTGGACACAACCAAGCAACTTCACTTTCACTTTGTAAGGAGAAATGATCTCCTTTCTCATTGTTACATGCAAAAACTAGGAATACCTCCTAAATATCTTATCTTTGTAAGGTCCTATACACGAAAGCAATGCCACACAGGCTACAGTCCACGGGGTCGCAAAGAGTTGGACACAACCAAGCAACTTCACTTTCACTTTGTAAGGAGAAATGATCTCCTTTCTCATTGTTACATGCAAAAACTAGGAATACCTCCTAAATATCTTATCTTTGTAAGGTCCTATACACGAAAGCAATGCCACACAAAGCTACCTTCAACTTTCCCTATTTGTCTCCTCAAACATCCTCACCAGCTTTGGAGGGGTCCCTAACACTGCCTACAATCTCCTCTGGGTGGTGGAGTACATGTAGTGAGTAAAAAACTTCCTTAAGTTATTCTAAAAGGACCCTCTCGTCTCACTACTCACCTTTCACTTTATCTTCAGCTGATCACCGTCAAAGAATGTGCTTGCATTAGTCGGCTTGGGCTGCCAAAAGAAAATGCCATAGACTGGGTGACTTAAAAACAGCAATTTATTATGCCACAGTTCTGGGGNTTCTAAAAGGACCCTCTCGTCTCACTACTCACCTTTCACTTTATCTTCAGCTGATCACCGTCAAAGAATGTGCTTGCATTAGTCGGCTTGGGCTGCCAAAAGAAAATGCCATAGACTGGGTGACTTAAAAACAGCAATTTATTATGCCACAGTTCTGGGGGCCAGAAGTCCTAGATCAGTTTCTGGAAGGACCAAGTTCTGGGATGGATTCTCTTCCTGACTTACAGATGGTCATCTACTCACTGTGTCCTCATATGACAAAGAGAGAGAGCTCTGGTGTCCCTTCTCATAAGGCCATGACACCAATCGGATCAGGGTCTCACCCCTGTGACCTTGTTTCACTATCATTGCTTCCAGAAAGACCCTATTGCCTAAAGTCATATTGGAAACTGGAGTTTCAACATACCAATTTTAGGGAGACACACCTCAGTCTTTAGCCATGATCTTTCATCTAATTGGAATAGTTCGGGTATAATTCCTCCTGAAGAGGAAGAAGTGGAATGTGTGACATCCCAATATTTTATACCTCCCCAGTTGTATTTGTGTGTGGCTTCTGGAAATTATCTTCCCTTTTTTTCTTTTCCCTCTCTTGTTTTTCCCTTGCCATCATCACCATTGAATTCATTAATTTTTAATATTAGAGCATTTTCAAAACGTAATAAGACAAAACCCCCACTGTTTGCACATTATGATATATGAAGTCCTGCATCATTTTTTGCAATCCACTATAGCCTTCCTTTTCATGGTCCTCAACTGCATCCTAAGCATCCTCCAGAATCCCAGATCTGCATACCTTCCCCTAAGCGACCTCCTCCTCTGGTGACTGGTGGGATCGCACTCCCAGGCTCTCCAACCTGCCCCTCTGCCACATGAGCAGACCTCCAGGATGGCAGAGCACCTCATCCACCAGATCTCTGGTGCAACAAAGCAGGTGCTCAGTTAATGCTTGTTGAAGGAGGGACATATCTGATCTGACATAATTGCCATTTTCAGAGCAGGTTGAAAAGAAGATGTGAGTAGGTGACCCGTATCTTGCCATATTGCCTTTAATCCAGCAAGAGCTGGACTAGGCATCAGAGTACTTGCTGTCCGTTCTCAGGCATGCACTTCTCTTTCAGAACAAACAACCGTGTCTGAGGTTTAGTGCCCATAACTTTAAAAGGTATATTGCTACCTATCTTAAAACAATGTTAGAAGAATTATTACATGAGCTAATCTATCTGAATTCATCAGCAGAGTGCTGGGTACAGAGCAGTTCTCAACAAATGTATGTTCAGCCTGAACAGTGTCACAGGAGAACAGTGCATGACTTCTTGCTCATGTATTTACAGACGCTCACTGACCAGTTTACTACCTTTAAAGTGCATTCTCTTTGATTGAAGTACCCTGCTACAAAGGGCGTATGGTTTCTTCCTTGTGAATTATGAAATAGTCAGCTCCTCTTAAAAGGGTAACTTGAAAGGACTTTTGCAGGCCAAAGATAATAGTAGTTTTCCTTTTCTTAAGAACAACTTAGTAAAAACAAATGGCAATCTTTTAAAATGTGAACAATTCGAAAGACACTATTTAGGACCAATGTATTGAAAAAACAAATAAAACAGATACGCTTGGCACTTTAAACACTGATGAAACTTATTTTAACCTGACCTGACTTTATTCTTCCAAATATGAAACTCGATGCATACACTTGTGTGTGTCCATATATAGACATCAGCACAAAGACTAGTGTAAGGGTTTAACATAGGACAACAAGGATTCCTATTAAAGTGAAAAATGAAATAAGTGTATCTATTGTAACCATTTTTACTTAGCATCATTCTGCAGACACTAGCTTACACAACCACATGAAAGAAACAAGTATGTATTTGGATGAAAAGGAAATACAGCTATTATTATGTGTGTGATATATAATTGTATTCTTTAAAATGTAAGAGAAGTTACAAATAACAAAAATGTTAATATGGATAAAGATGTCTGGGTTTATAATTAATATACCAAACTAAATAGTTTTTGTATAATTAAAAATCAGTTGGAAGACCTTACTCTTACTATGAAAGTATAGTAAGTGTAAAGTTAAAATACTTAGGAAATTACTGGGTGTGCCAAAAGGTTTGTTTGAGTGTTTTGGTAACATCGTACAGAAACCCTGAATGAATTTTTTGGCCAACCCAATCCATAAAAATTGTGTAACTTCTGTGTGATTTAAATTTTTCAATGCACTGAGAGATAGATATGAACCACTTAATGAACATGCCATGTTTTTGAGCAGAAATATGTAATATAAAGATGTCAATTATCCTTAAATATCTATAAAATAATGCACATAAAACCCACAGGACTTTCAGAAGGAGGGGGCAAGCAAACGATAAAATATAATTTAAAAATCAACAAGAAGGAAGAGTGAGGAATGCTTTATAAAAGTAGAGCCCCTTCAAGGGATCACTAACAAAGTAAAAGTGGAAATCAAAAAATACCCAGAGACAAATTAAAAAAAAAAAAAACACAGTATCCAAAATACATAGGATACAACAAAAGCAGTGTGAAAAGAGAAATTTCTGACCATACACTCCTACCCCAGGAATAAGAAAAACTACTACTAAAATATGTAGTAAGCTCTAAGAATTAAGAGAATGGTGTTCTGTTTCTCGACTGTACAGACTAATCAACGGTTCTAAATAGAAGTCCCAAAGTAGATTCAGATTTAAGTAATAAATCAATGTAGCAAGTATGGCTTATTTTATAAATGGTATTCGGATATCTCAGCTACCATCTGAAAAGTAATAAAGCATAATCTTTGGTGCAAATCTGTCATAAAAGAAACTTCAGGTGAATCAAAAATTTAAATACAATAATGGAAATGCTGAAAGTAGATGAAATACACTGAGATTTTGCATGAGAAATTTTAATGGGGAAAATCTTACTAAGTATAACAAAATCCAAATACAAATATAGAGAAAGATTCATGCATTTGTTCACAACCATAAAAAAAAACTTCTTAAATGCCAGCAGGAGTAGGTTAGGGATACAGAGAGGTGGGAGGCACATGATAGATAAACCAGATCAGAAGGCAAGTAACAAATAGAAATAAGATTTGCAAATAGCAGTACAGAGAAACAACAAATTTCCTTAATATATAAAGATATCTTATAAATCAATAAAAAGCCAGTGACCAATAGGAAAATGAGCAAAAGAAACAACAGAATATTTATTTCTGCAAGGCCTTGCAAACATAAGGGTGTTCAATACAACAGTGTCTGAATACAAATGAAAAACGCAACCAGAGACTTTTCACCTGTCATAATCTCACCTAGCCTAAAAATGGGAAATGGTTGATAGGGCTATGTGTTGGCTCTGGTTGGGGAAACAGGTACCCCAGTCTTTGTAGTGCTACAGAAAGTTGGCAATATCAACAAAATGTAAGACACGTTCCTTTTGTCCTAGAAGTTTCACTTCTAGGGATCTGTATCCCAGATAGATCCCCACATGTGTGAAATGATATATGTACAAAGGTCCTTATCACAGCATTGTTTGAACTAGCCAAAGAGACAACGTGACCTAAATATGCTAAAGAAATTCTAGGACCTCCAGACAATAAAAGATGAGGCAGCCATTTAAAAGGAAAGAGGCAACTGGATGGGACCTGATGTGTTAGCAGCCCCCTTGGGATGTTGTAAAATAATAAAAGTGAGATGAAGGACACCATGAATAGCACGCTGATGTTTGTATAAAAAAAGAAACAGATATTTACCTGTGGGCTTGTCTACCTGTGGTCTGGGATGCTCTGAGGGGCATATGGGGAGCCTGGGGGCAGTAAGCCCGAGGGAGAGGAGATGCTTCAGCCAGGAATGAGAGGGAGACTGCTTTCTGAATCTATCTTTTGGATTTTGTATCATATGCAGATACTGTTTTTAAAAATAAAGAAGATTTAAAGCCCTCGACTTTGTTATTTTCTTTAACGAGACTTGCTATTTACAACTGATCAACAAATAAATGTTCAAGAAAGGAGAAAACTGAATTTAAAAGGCAAATAGTATTGGGGGGAACTATGAACAGAGGCCAGAAGAGCTAATGTTCTTTACCTGCCGTGCGTCTCATCCACACAACTCTACACTCAAAACATAGTATTAAATGAGCTTTCTGCACAAACCCATATCCTTGTGACCCAAGGGGCATTGCCCCTCCTCTCTCAACCTCAGTTCCTGCGTTTTTTTAATGAAATCATTGGACTGGATGCTCTCCAAGATCCCTCCAGCTCTGGAATTCTATAAAACGTTACCCTGATCTTCCCCTCAGGTCATTTTATTAACTTGCTTTAGTATTAGCCCACAAAGTAGGGATTACCAGCTGCTAACTATTGCTTGAAACTTCCTCTTCATTTAAATAAAATGGTTCCCTTATCAACCTTTCACTTAAAACCAAGCTTATAGGAACAGACTCTGTTTATCTCTGTTTACTAACAAAGCTTGTTTTTGTATACATCCCAATTTATACCATTGTCTGTTTTCTAAAAGCCAGTCTTCTTTCTGGCACAAAGGGTGT
>SJYX01010049.1:186668-263418 GCA_006410675.1 Oreotragus oreotragus | reverse complement strand
AAAAAAAATTTACAGTCGGTGTGTAGCAAGACAGGAAGGTGAAAAGCAGTGAAGGTGGACAGAGGCAGCCTGCCACCATGCCCCAGCACACAACTTCAGACCGGGAGCCCTTTACTGCCTGAGAGTTTTAGCACGTGAGGCAGAAGCTTTTCAACTCAATTAGCATTTAATGGTCCTGATGCTCAATCACAGGGATCAGCTGTGAAGTTACTAAAGCCGTTACCAGGGGCTGGAGTCGCCAGTCACGTTTGAAATGTCAGTGCCTTTCCACTGACATCACCTCCGCCCATCCCACCGTCCCTCCCAATCAGAGACCCAGGTAATTTGGTAACATTTCACAATGGCAGGGAGTCATCCTGCAGTCTTGGGATCAAGGACTTTGAAATACCAAGAGAGTCAATGACAGCTTGACTCTGTTCCTGGGAAAATAAAGCAGCATCAGAGATGTGGGAAGAATTGAGGTCCTGGGCAACACGGACATGTGAGTTTTGAGGCTCCTTCCCCCAGAAGGTGCCTGCATCCCACCAAACCTTCCTAGGGGACCATGGGCTGTAGGGGTAGAAAGAAGAGCCAGCTGAATGTCTCTATAAGCAAAAAGAGAATACAATCAGGAAAGTATCTAGTATTAGATGAGCATTGCTGCAAGAATGTAACCATTTGTATCCTAAAGATCTGAGTGAGTTGGTGGGTAGGTAGCACCTTGGCCAGTTACTAACCAGCATCCGTTGGCCCTTCCTCTTTGCTGCACCCAGATTGTCTTCTGAGCCCCCTTGCTTGTGGGGTGAGGCCATGTGGCGAGCCCTCAGCGGTGGACCATGCACAGAGGTGGTTATGTCCTCCCTGGGCAGAGGAGGTCAACAGCATGCACGTCTTCTCCAAGCTCCCTTCTTCCTGTCTTCCCAGCATGGTGCCCCGAGATCCTAAGGTAGGGGATGCCACAAAATGGAAGGGACCCCGAGTCCCTCACCTCTGCAAAAGCTGAGCCCCCCACGCCAACCCGAGGCTGTAATGGATCCAAAGGTCAGTCTTTAACTTGTGTGATTGAAGAATGTCCCTCCCCTACCACTTAACAAAGGATGTCGGGGCCATCAAACCATCAGTCACTGCAGCCACTTCCGACGGTGCACCCGGAGGGGATTCAGGACGGGCAAGGGCTGGATGCTGACCCTAGGTTGTTACAATGCACATCAAAGGGGTGATTTCAGTGAGTCCAGACTCTCGCATCTTCTCTTACACAGAAAAGCACTAAATTCATGGCTTGAGATATCGGTATCTTCTGTAGAGTCAACACTTGATGTTCCACCTACCTGGTTGGTTGGGGTTTTTCTTTGTTTGCAAAAATCCCATACGTCCAGGCTCCTCTCTTATGTCTTTAGAGCAATCTCTCAGAGCTCTCTGAGCCTGCCTCCCTGGCCTAAGTCCTCAGTAAGTCTGCCAAATGAAACATAATTCTCAACGTTTAGTTGTGCCTTTTTTCTTGGTCAACATCTGCTAATCCGCTGAGACTTTAGTTTGTCTGTTAAGACAGCTACCATCGATTATCTTAAGTGAACAAAATGACAGAAGAATCACAGATGTATTTATAAACAGCAAATAACTGAACTAACCATCCAAAAATAGGGAACTGATTAAATAAAGTACGGTACATGATGCAGCCATTAAGACATATGTCTTTAAAATGATGCTAATGACATGGTGATATGATACAACGTGAACCTACTTTTTTACTGAGGAGTCTAGTAGTCAAAAAATAATCATAAAATAGCATAAGTACTTTGCTTAGAGTCTCTCAAGGGGATTTACAGGTCACAGAATTATTTCTTTAATTCCCCCCTTCCCTCTGTCCACTCTTCTTAGCAGCATCTGCTCCCAGTTTCTTCTTCAAATATTCTTGCACAAACTCTGCTCCCTCAGCCAGCTTAGCTCTAGCCTTTTCTTCCTTCTGTGCCCCAATACTGTACCGTAGTACCACAAAACTAAAGAACAGTCTACCTGGCACAAAAGGAAGGATGGAAGGAAAAGGGAAAGACTGCTAGTTGTCATGCATCAACAGGGCTCATGCAACATCTGTGGCAGAAAGAACTTCATTTCCCTCCGTTTCCAGGATCAGAATCTTGCCCAAGTTCGATGCATGAAGCAGGGCACCCAAAGCCGGTACTCTGGGACAACCCAGAGGGATAGGGCTCGCAAGGAGGTGGGAGGGGCGTTCCGGATGGGGGGACTCATGTGTACCTGCGGTCGGTTCATGTTGCTCTAGGGCAAAAATGATCACAATATTGTGAAATAATTATCCTCCAATTAAAATAAAGGAATTTTTTTTTTTTTTTAAGAATCTTGCTCACCTCTCCCCCAGGGCCAGAGGCAATTCTTGTCACCACAGAAAAATTAAGGCACTCTCCATTGCCAGGAAAAGTAAGTGAGGTTGCTTTGTGATGAACTGCACGCTGGGGGAGAGAACATGTTTAGCCTAGTCAAAGGCTCTTTCATGACATAGAAAGAAAAGAGGTCAAAGTTACATTAAAAGGAAGAATCAAAGAGTTCTTTAACAAAAAATCATTAATTATGTGACTTTTGATCAGACTGCATGCCTTCTCAAATCAGGATGTCACTCACACATGGAGGAATAAGCCACAAGATCCCTCATCAACTGCAGCCCCCAAGTTATTCTAACCACTTTGGCTGGGGACAGTGGTTTCTTTCCTCTCTGTGAGTCAGGTAGGTTGGGGATGTTTCACTTTGAAAAGAAGATGCCCTAAACTTGTCCACTAAAAAAAAGTCAGAGCTCTGCAGCCTTCCTGTCTGTTCTGGACACCCACTCAGGGCTCCAGAATGATTCTGTCTGCTGGATCTTCGCAGAAGATAGGTGTGAATTACATGACAAAGCTCCAGGCCATGTCAGACAGAGGGGGTGAGTCATAGTGTCTGATAGAACAAGTATTTTGCCCATTTTAAAACTTCTGCACAGTAGGGGACCCTTTTCTACACTGACCCATCTGAAAATTATTTTTTCCCCCGCATGTATCAATTTTAGCCTCAACAGAATATGGGCCCCATTTGTGCCACAGAGAGACCTCAGAATGAAAAAAGAGAGCCCTATAAAGCCTGGATCTCCCAGAGGACAGAAACGAATTTGCAGAGAGAATTAAAGGAAAGAATTAAAGGAGATGACTTTACTTAGAATTTTGAACTACAACAGCTCCGGGAGCTCAAATCCTCTTCAATTAGTAAATATATAGTTTGCACCATCTCAACACAGAATCATCTGAGATAAGATAAGAGATAAAGTACTAAAGATCAACAGGACCTAGATTTTGAGAGAGGAGGACTCTGAAACAGGGAAGAACTGAGATGATTATACTTGATACAACAAGCTGGGAGTTTGTCCACCCTTGGGAGGAAGGTGAATATTAGGAACCTTGGTGAAAAATGACTTAGAGAATCCTTTTGCTGTCTTGTAAAACATGCAGAGAGATAAACAACCTTAGTAATTATCATGGATCCTGTCTGGACTATGGGTGTGTCTTTGGCAATGATATGATAACCATTCTTGGAGTATTACTATGAATTGATCCTTGTCAAGGGCACTTTCAGATATGGTGCTGACTGCCAAGCACACAGCACTTAGAAGTGATGAGTCGCAACTACAGAACAGCAAACTGAAGCTTGGAGAGGATGTATGATACCTTATAACACCAAATACAAAAACATGTAAAGAAAAGATGTCCCCCGTAGCCAAATCTACACTTGTTTTAATCCCTTTTCTTGCACTTTATTATTAAATTTTAACAAACTTTAAACACTCCACCTAGTATTCTGTGCCCTGCTTTTACACTACTTCTTCCCATCATTAAATATTCTTTGAGAAAATCATTTTTAATGAATGAACTGTTTTCCATTCTTAAGCTGGGCCATCAATTATTTAGCCAATCCCCTATTCGGGACTTTTAGGTACTTTCTAATATTTTTTTCTATTATGCTAATGACTGAGATGAATATCATTGGCCATAAATCTTGTACATAGATTTGATTTTTGCCTTAGGATAAAATCCTAAAAGCAAAATCGCCGGCTCAAAGTGTATGGACATTTTATGGCTGTTGATGTACAAATTGCCAAATTACCCTCCAGAAGGTTTGCACCAATTTCCATCCCCATCAGCAGCAAGAGATGAAAACTGCCTTTTCCTTACATACTCAGCAGCAAATTCTGTGCTTTGGGGGGAACAAAGGAGAAGACGGTTGGATGGCACCGTCAACTCAATGGACATAAATTTGAGCAAACTCCGGGAGACGGTGAAGGACTGGGAAGCCTGGCCTGCTGCAGTCCATGGGGTGGCAAAGAGCCAGACATGACTGAGAGACTGGGCAACAAACAGCAACAACCCTTAGATGAGGGGGGAAAATAGATTTACAACTCGCATTTCTTTGGTGGATAGCAAAGTTGAGCACCCTTCAGTGCCTAGTAGGCATAAGCCTCTGCTTTATCCTGAATGGCCCAGTCACCCCTTCTACCCGTTAATCTATTGCTCTGTTGGAAGATGCGGGGCTGCAGAACCTTTCTCAGTGCCTGGTGTGGATCTGTTCCTGCTGAGTCAAGTCCTTCTTCCGTGAGGGACCGTTGCTTCTTAATACAGTGAGGCCCCGAGGTACGAACCTTCGAGTCGAGAGAACTTTCAAAGACGCAAACCCAAGTCCCATCATCGTCAGGTGTGAGTGACGTCGCAGCTTGCTCCCCATCTCCTATTGCAGCTGACCCTTCAGCTCCACTATCTTCCACCTCCCCTCCTTCTTCCAGTCAGTAACTCTTCTTGCTTGATCACTCGATGCCAACCCCTGGATGCCAGCTGCCATCTGCACTACTGCACTTTTCAAGGCACTATACTGTAAAGCTCACAGTGTTTATCTTATGTTTGTTTCTTATGTATAATTTGTGTGAGAAAGTATTATAAACCTATTACAGTGAGGTACTATGCAACCGGTTGTGTTAGTTGGGTACCAAGCTGAATTTTGCTGGACTCACAAACAAACTGGACTTATGAATGTGCTCCTGAATGGAACTCGTTCATAGGTAGGGGACTCACTGTACAGAGAAATGTCATCACCCCTACAGCTCGGGAGGAATTGAATTCGTGTCCCTAGATTTAAGAACTCACCAGCAGCCAGGACTTGGACTCCAGGACTGAACGACTCTGCAGTGGACCATTTCTCAAGAACTTGACCTTCCTCCTGCCTCCAATGGGTGACAGAATGAGGCCAAGAGGCCGTGGAGATGCAGCTACAGCTCCCTCCTCCCAGGAGTGGGGCTGCAAGGCCAGTCTGGAACAGATCATCCCTGCAGATGGTGGGGACACCCGCTGGGTGACCCTGGGGCCCAGCAGGAGGGAAAAACAGTGACCATCTTAACACTTCTAGCAAAGCAGCCATATTCCCCAAAATAGATGCGGGAAACATAAAGCACACAACAACCCAGATGAACTTGACCTCAGTGGTTGGAAAGAATAACCCCACCTCTCTGCAAGTCCCTGCTCGCAGGATCCTCTCTCCATCGCTAAGCAGTTCCTTCTGACTTAAATCGCTACCACTGGTGGTTTCCGGCTTGGTCTCCTCCACTAGAATGTCAAGTTCAGGGCATCCAGTTCCTAGCAGTGAAACCCTTTGTAGTTGCTATGGGTGAATGGATGAGTGAGTGATAAATGAACAAAACAATTCTTTTTTCCTAGCACTTTCATGCTGTTTCTAAGTGACACATTTCCACAGCTGCCTCCCCCAGACAACCGCAGACTGTTTGAAGACACCTCTCTCTGCCTGGCACACAGTAGGATAAATGCTTATCTAAGGAATGAATGAGCCAGATCCTCTCTGGACCACAGTAACGCCCACATGAGCTCATCTCTTTTGAAGTTCTTCCCTTAGGAGGTGTGTAAAATGCAGCAGGATTCGCAACCTGTCCCCCACGGTCGCTTGTGCTAGATGGAGCTTTGCATTGTTCTGTGTGGGCCGTGGGCTGCTGTGAGAATGCTTGTGACAACTGCCCCCACAGGACTTTGGGGATAATGAAAAGTCTGTCTTCCCAGCCTGACGCTGCTGAAAACCACGCTTCCCAGAGGCAGATGGGCCGGTCCACACTTGAGTGCACGTTTGTGGACGGGTGCGGGTGACGGCCAGCTCTTGCAGGACCCAGATCAGCTGAAATTCACAGAACTCAGGCACCAGCCCCTGACAACAACTGATGGGGGTGTTGCAACTGGTGTTGCCTGAAACCACGCCCTCCTAAGCTACATCAGAGTGAGATGCTGTCGGAAGAAATAGGCTGTGGTAGCAGGCTAATGAAGGCTTCCCAGGTGGCGCTAGTGGTAAAGAACCCACACAGCAACTCACTCTAGTATTCTTGCCTAGAGAATCCTTGGACAGAGGAGCCTGGCAAGTTACAGTACATAGGGTCTCACAGAGCCAGACATGACTGAAGTGACTTAGCACAGCATGGATAGCATGTTAATGAAGAGTTTCCTCATGAGAAAAGTCCCTCAGAGGGCAACACTGTGAAAGAGGCATCTCCCACAGAGCAGGGCATAAGTCCAGGCAGGGCATCCTGCACCCTGTCAGCATGGTGGGAGGTGCCCCCAGCCACCCCCACTCTCCCCCTCACCCCAGACACCAGGAACTCTCCCTTCCTAAATAATTGAGTTTTCCATCCAGAACAGGTTCTGTTCTCTCCTTCCATGAACATTAGAGCTTCTAAATATTTCAGGATCCCTGGGTTGTAGAGGGTCATTCGCCCAGCCCTTTGGATAAATGAAGCCAATGCCAGCGACTTCTGGGATGGCCTTGAAGAAAACTATCAAGAAAACAAGTCTCTGCTCCCAAGCTTCCTCCCACCACCCCCAATCAAGCCTTTCCTTCAGCATGTGATGACTCAACTCTTTGGTGAACAAGAAAAGGTACCTTTTATGCATGCAGTTCTGTGGTCCCTGCAAAGAGGAGGTGAGTGTTGGGGGTCCTCAACCATGCCCACCTCTGCTGCCACCCCCGGGAGCCTTGATAAGGGCTTCGACACAGCACAGCCACCCCCAGGACCACTTGGGCTCCAGCCAGCAATCCCTTGGGCCTTCCTAGGGATGCTCAGATGAACACAAAGCCAGCCCTGCAAACCCCCAGCTTCACCAAGCTGGAACTCTTCACCTTTTCTTGGCTCCATCCACATTGCCCTCCACTTACACATTCTTAAAGCTTCCAAGATGAGGGTGGCCCTACTGCTCTGCCATCAGGACCACTTGGGCTCCAGCCAGCAATCCCTTGGGCCTTCCTAGGGATGCTCAGATGAACACAAAGCCAGCCCTGCAAACCCCCAGCTTCACCAAGCTGGAACTCTTCACCTTTTCTTGGCTCCATCCACATTGCCCTCCACTTACACATTCTTAAAGCTTCCAAGATGAGGGTGGCCCTACTGCTCTGCCATGATGCCAGCCTAAAGGCAGCCTCCTCCCGACAGCCTGCCCTGGCAGGGCAGTCATTGCCACCTCCGCGTGGACTGTCCTCTCTGGGGTCCAGTGAAAACTCACCGCAGGGTGGTGTCTTCCGCGGAGCCACCGTCCACACCCATGGCTCCTGCATCACCCCCCTCCCTGCATCTGCTCTCGGCTTTCGTCCCGTGTGCTTGCCCCATCCCCTGTGTGCGTCCCCTGTCATGTACACACTTCTCTGTACAGAGAGCATGACCGCCAAGTCTGAGCCTCCCTGCAGTCCTCTGTGCTTGAGAGGCTGGAGGATGCGGTTCCCCAGCTGGCATCTCTGCAGGATCCTGGTAAACCAGTCTGCTTCCACTCAGGGAGGGCATGGGACCCCCATGGAAGGATGCCCAGAAGCTCTCCCAGCCTGTAGGAGTGGGCAGGGGAGAAGCAATTGTTAAGCTCGCTAAAGCTGGGTCCACCGAGAGAACTGCGATCTCCGCCTCGCATCTGTCTTTAGTCTCTCTCCTGGGCATCCCATCCCCTGTGAAGATGCAAACTAAACCCCCCAGGGGCGTGGCCTGGAGGGAGGGGCTGCCCAGGGTCAAAGTACATCCCTTCTCTAGACCTGCAGGTGGGGCTCAGGCTAAACTTCTGGTGCCTCCCCTCTCAAAGCCACAAATGATGAGAAAGGAGGTATGTCTGCCCACATGTAGGGTCCTTACTCTGCCTGCCAGGAGGTAATGTGGTCCCAGAGGTTTTCCGTAATCTGTCAACCTCCCTGTCTTAGCCTCAGGACCCGGGGTACACTGGCATTCCATCACCCTCAGCTGGACTCCTGAGCTCCAGGGTCAGCCAACAGCTGAGGACGACAACATGTTCCAGGGATTTCTCTCCTCCAAGGGCTCTTAAATGCAGAAAGAGCTCCAAGATCAAGGAATTTTGCTCCAGTGGCAAAGTTACAAGTAGCTCGGCAAACACTTCAGGCTGGAGGACTAACTAATCACTCCCTTATATCCCACCAAACAGACTCTGCTGACCTGGGCTGGCCAATGTGGTTCTCTTAAGGATGCTTGTGATATTGATCATCTTGTACCTTCCAGGTAGAGATGCAGCTTTAGGAAGGAGGCTGGACCCAGACCACCAGGCAATCATATTTACCCATTGATCTACCCTCTTCCTCCCTACTCCCTCCTTTACTTTGGAAGCTTTAGCAAAACCTTTCAATTCCCACTCTAAAATGAAATCATCAGCCTCTAAATAATTAACCTTGCCTCGATAGGAGGGCATGCAGTCTGTACCTACACCTGTGCTGGTCGGTCTGCCCAGTGAAGGGGAGGAGCAGCGTGAGTGCTCCCCAAAGGGCTTTCTCGCAGCTTCTGAGGCTGAAATCTGAGGATTGATGGGGTGTGCACATTTGAAAGTGAAAGAGAGAGACCCCAACTGCAGGAGAGGAGGGAGAAAAGACAGTGCAGTTCCTAGCTCTCAGGCTCCTGGCGCCATTGACCCTCCTCTCCATCACACGCGTGAATCAGCACATATCTCTGTCTCCTTTTCCTAGCATTAGATTATCTTTTAAATATTTTAACTTTGTGTGGTATTGTCCAGGAGGGTCACTGAGTCATATATTCGAGACTGGGAGCCCTGACTCCATGAAGAGCAAAGCTAATATCTGATACAGTCAGGAAGTTGCAAAGCCCCTTGGGACCCCAGGTACCCAAGACCAGTCAGCACAGACGACCCAGCTGCCCATTCGCTGGTCATCCTCCCGCAGGCTCCGCTGTCAACTGCTTACGTAGCCTCCGCTTTGTATCTTGCCAAGCGGCAGCTCGTGGTGCTCGACTAACCGAGCCTGAGGCACTCAGAGCCTCTCCTGCTGGGCACACAGAGCTCTGATCCCAAGAACTGCACCACCAGAACAGGATCCTGTGGCCAAGGAAATAGGAAACCTTGCAGAGTTTGTCCTCTTTCTGAGGAGCCACCATATTTTTTTGTTAGTAAAGCCTCTAAGATAACCTTTAAGAAAGACACTTGGTTTCTTTCTCCCAAACTCACTAACCTTTTCCCATGATGAAATTTTTATTAATATCCTGCAGACTTGTGCTTCACAAAAAAGCAGGAAGACGTTTCCAGAATCGCATGGAGGGTGCCTGCAACAGTAGCTCTTTTGCAAATGCAGCAGTGAACTTTGCATGGCTGTTTCAAGGATGTTTAATTAAAGCCAAGGGCATGATTCCTAAAATGCAATTCAATGAAGATAATTACGCAAGGAAATAAACTAATACGGTTCGAGTAATTGGCCTTCCGGTAGTCCAGAGAGATGCACTGGGTCTCAGAGCGCCCACAGGGGTGGATGGAGCAGAGGCTCTTGGACGGTCACCCCTAAATAGTGCTTCCCTCCCAGACTTTGTTAGTACTAAGCAGCCAACAATTTGAGGTTAGACTCTCAGGGGGTAAGCAGAAGCACCATTATCTCTCTTTAATAATTGAGAATAGGATCCATATGCTTTGGAGACAAGAAAAGCAAATGGCAAAGATGCCATCTGAGTAGGGAAATGGATGAGCTCATCAGTATCGCCACCTGAATGGAAGTCTCCATCTCCCTCAAGGACTGGGGCAGAGACAGACTTGCCTGAGGTCACATGGTGAGTTGCTAAGAGGACAAAGTCACATCTGATTTCCTGGCTCTCCCCTCGATGATTCTGCTCAGTGGTTACTCACCCAGCCAACTGCCTAAAGACCTCAGCTCTTCTTGAACTGAGCTTTGTGAGCTCGTCATTTTAATGCAACCAGAAGTTTCAATAGCTTTGTTTTATTTTTGTTAAGTTGCTGGAAGCCTGAGACTAGGGGTGATGGGAACTAGAATGGAAAGGGAAGGAAAAGAGGAAAAGGTAGGGGAAGCGAATCCTCCTGAACTCTTGCCATTTTGTTTTAAGCCTTCGTCCTTCCAGCCCTCTGACCTGAAGAATAGTGACAGTTTTGATGAAGGCTGCGAGTAACTGAGCACCTGCTCTGGGCTGTGTCTCACCCTCAGCATGCCGTTTGGGCTCTCTTGTTACTGTCTTCTCATTTTCCCGACTTTGAGACCTTGGAACGTCCCACCCGCTCCTTTCCTCTGTCCTCACTCACTCCCTTGATGAACTCACGCAATCCCAAGATTTGTTCTTTTTTAATACTTGTTTGGCTGCACCAGATCTTAGTTGCCACTTGCGGGATCTTCACTGCACAAAGCAGGACCTTGAGCTGTGGCACGTGAACCCTTAGTTGCAGTACGTGGGACCTACTTCCCTGACTGGGGACCGACCCTGGGTCCTCTGCACTGGGAGGGTGGGGTCTTAGCTTTTGGACCACCAGGGAAGTCTCCAGTTCCAAGATTTTTAACATTGCCAAAACGTGGGTGATCCCAGTCTTATGCCCCAACCCCAGCCTCCTCCATGGCCCCAGACTCTCAGCTCGCCTTGTTGAACCGCACGGTTCCGCCCTGGAGTCCGTCGCCCAAGACCACCAAGACACAGGATCGATGCAAATAGCAAGAGGATTTATTGAACCGGCGCGCCGGGGTTCTGTCCTCCTTAAGCAAGGAGCGAACCCCAATGACAGTTACAGAACAGTTTTTAAGCACAAAAAAACCACATTGGGCGGGGAGGTATAGATATATCATGATTGGGCACAATACTGCTGACCTTTACAAGGATAGGCTTGTGAGGGTCTGGCGATATAATTCTGCGGATAACACACAGTTTACACAACTTGTTTTTCTGACTCTCTGGAAAGTCAAACCTTCCAGGTCAGGGTCTGTAAGCCTCCAGGTCAGGGTCTGTGAGTCACAAATAACAGAGATAACCTTTCAGTTGGTCTGGAAAATCCCTAAATCTTACAGGTTACTTCCTCACAGCCTCTCTGTTGATATTATTGGTTAACTCAGTGAGTGCAAGTATCGTGATCCAATTTTATAGGTGAAGAAACTGAGGCTCTTAGAAGCTGATAAAGACGAGTGAGTGATAAATTCTGCCAGTAAGTTCAGCAGACCCTAGAGTCCTCGCCTTGGTGTCCGGTCCCCCTTGGGGCTGCCACATCCATCACGTTCATAACAATAAAGAGCGCTCTTCTCCCAACCTCTCATTTCCTGCCTCCAGGAAGCAAACTGCTCTCGGGGGCCAGGATGGGGCCAAGCGCAAACCGGCAGAGCGACAAGCAGAGAGAAGTCTGGAGCGCGTGAGGCTTCGCTGGCGCCACACAGCCAGTGCCCCTGTCTGCTGTAACTGAGTTGCTGAACTGTGGACAGCCGGCCCAGATTCCAGGGCACCTGCCCCGGAGGAAAAGCTGGCTTCCAAAGGAAGCTGGAGGTGCCCATGGCCACCAAGCCTTCTCTGGGCCTGCTCACCACACACACTGCTCAGGCTTCTGGATTAATCACAGGACATGGAAAATGATAGGAAATCTTTCTCTGTAATTGCAACTCAGCTGGGTTCCGCAGGATGTTTCTCAGCAGGCCCAGTGAGCCTTGCTTTGCCAGGACTGCAGGCCTGTCGTTAAGCCCAAGGTCCCCCACCCCTTCCTGGGAACGGAGTGCAAGACTTGCTCCCTGACCAAGACTGCCCAGGGAGCCACCGGACTCTGCTGATCCAGAGCTGCCAGAGCGGATGACCCTGCCTGCCCAGCTGCCCAAAGGATGAGGCTTAGCGGGGGGACAGAGCAGCAGGTCTCAGGCCAGCCTCCAGGGCCGACGACCCCCACCGCCCGCCCAGGGAGCCACAGCCCACAAGCTCTGCCGGTCCGGGAGCAGGTCTAGGCAGCAGGTCTCAGCAGCGCCTGAATCTCAAGTGGTTTCCCCTGTTCTTTGCCTCTCAGACTCTTCCCGAGGCCTCGGGGAGGAATCTCATCAGGAGAATATCAATCTATTGACATGGGGCCCGTCAGCCTCTCCGAGCAGAATACCAAAGCCTCAAGCCTGCGCTGTTTCCGCCCCCGCACACCCGAACTGCAGCCTCGGGGTTCGCTTCCCAGCTCTGTGCACGCTGAGCCGAGCTCTGAGGCTCCAGGGTCTTGACTCAGCCCCAAGCGGAGAGGTACAGCCCTGGGTGTGCCATGGGGAGGGCGGGAGACAGGCAGACGCAAAGACAGAGGACCACAGGGAGGCAGAGGCGAATCCAACAGCCCTGCTCTTGTTGCTGCTCTGGAAACCACTTCCCCTCCTGCCTGTGACCGTGCCGCATCCCAAGGACACGTGACCCTGGAGTCTCACTTCTTTCCATTTCAGAGAGTGACCCGGGAGCCCAAAGATAGGTCGACGGGCTGAGTCCTGGCATGCCACTGCAGCTGCTGCTGCTGCTGGTGGTGATGATGGTTAGGCTGCTGCTGCTGCTGCTGCTGTTCATGATGATAATGATGGCTGGGATGATGCTGATGCTGGGATGATGCTGATGCTGGGATGATGCTGATGCTGGGATGATGCTGATGCTGGGATGATGCTGATGCTGGGGTGATGCTGATGCTGGGATGATGCTGATGCTGGGGTGATGCTGATGCTGCTATCAGTGCTGTTGCTATTGATGATGCTGGTGGTAGTGACGCTGATGCTGTCACAGCATCTCTCCTGGTCCCTCCTCTTTCCTCAATCAGCTGCTTTCCACTTGTGGCCCTAAACATGAGCCCATGAGTCCCACACGAGTCCCTGGGCTATTAGAAGTCATCACGTGTGTGGTGGGGAAGGGGAGCAATGAAGGGTCTGTGTGGAGGGTAATCTCAAAGTTAGGGAAAGCCAAGTTCAGGACAGATAAATGGATGTCTTTCTTGCAGGACTTCTCAGAGCCTTTAATTTGCATGTTTAGAGGGGGAGTGTCCAAGAGGAAAATCAAGGAGCAGTGTTCTCTCACTGATTTTATAAGAGAACACATTTTTCAAGGGACTCGGCTTCTGACAAGGGCTTCAGAGACCTATTTTGTGAAATGTCACTATTGGCATGAAACATGGCCTGAGGCGCAGGGAAGAACAGGGAAGAACAGATGATGAGATGGGACAGGGACCCCCCCTTGCAGAGAAGCAAGACGCCCCTGTCACCACTGCTCAGCTATTAGGGGGTAGTGTTTGGAGCGGAAGCACGGGCGGTGTGTGCGAGATGGGCGCCTGGAGAGGACAGGGCGGAAGGGAAAGAGAAGCAGGTCTGGAGCCCTGGAGGAGAGGGTCAGCTGCCTGTTAAGACATGCCTGAGACTCCCTACTCTGGGAGTCAGCCTGTCAAGGAGAGGGGAGAGGACATCCGAAGCTGGCTGACCCTTTGTTCCCAAAGTTTCAGTTTCGATTTTAATTCCAGAAAGTGAGTCAGTGGAGCTGAAGCCCTTCCATGTCTCTCAGTTCATTTTAGCTGGTGTTTATTAAGTGCCTAGGGTCGGGGTTGAGCTTCCCAGGTGGCTCCAGTGATAAAGAACCCACCTGCCAATGCAGGAGATGCTAGAGATACAGGTTTGATCCCCAGGTCAGGAAGATCCCCTGGAGGAGGGCATGGCCACCCACTCCAGAATTCTTGCCCATGGGAAATCCTCATGGACAGAGGAACCTGGCAGGCTACAGTCCATGGGGTCACAAAAAGTCATACACGACTGATGGGGGTCAGTCCTCAGGGGCCGTGAGGAATGACAGTGTGAAACCCAGATGCAGCTTTCAAAGAGTTGGCAGCTTTATGGGATTGACAAGACCACACCGAGGGAATGATTAGGGAACAAGAGGAGATTTAATGAAGAGTGAACGGAGAGGTGCCATCAGAGGCTGGAGGACTGCGCTCAGGGAGACCAGAGGCAGGAGCCTGGGGGGTGGTTTCCATCTGTAAGTCATGGGGGAGGGCACTCCTGTGAGAGGACAGTCAGGGCGAGAACTGAAGATACCTGTAGACCCGCTGGGTAGACGCGGACCTTCTGAGGATGCTGGTGGGAGACTGATGGCTAAGGCCACATCCCATACTGGGCACCCTTAGGCATTATACAAAGGAGAGGGACAGCGAGGGCTACTGGTGGCATACGGGAGTGGTCTGAAGGCCACCCAGGTGACTGTCATCACCTTCCCACCTGCCAGGCAGGATCATGATGAGCTGAACTGCATCCCTGCCCCCAAATTCATATGTTGAGGCTCTCACCCCTAGAACCTCAGAATGTGACTGTATGTGGAGATAGGCCCTTTAATGAAGTGATTTTTTAATAAGGTTACACTAAGTTCAGGAGCGGGGTGGGAGCCTGATCCAGTCTGCCTGGTGTTTACAGAGAGAAGACGGCTGTTCTAAAGCCAAGGAGAGAGGCTTCAGAAATCATCCCTGTCAACATTCCAGCCCCCAGAGCTGGAAGCAAGTAGACCTCTGCTGTTAAGACGCCCAGTCTTTGGTACTTTGTTACGGTGCCCCAGCAAACTTATAGATGTACTCACTCCATCTTTTCTGGCGTTCCCTGATAGAAGAGAGGCCGTCTTCCCATTTCCCCCATCACTTATTTACCCTTCTTCTCCACAGTCTTGTCGTCAAGATCAAATAAAAGTTGTATCAGAACAAACTCTGAATGGACTTCCTATAAATATCTGTCAGCAGTAATGAGGCCCAGGGCTGGGCAGTGGAGACTCAAGGATGCGCAGTTCAGTTACCCCACCCTCCCGGAGCTCCCAATGGAGTGTGGATGGCAGTTACACACCCACGAGTGTCTGGGGGTACTAAACAGGTGGGAACACAGTGGAACTAGAGGCTCACTAGGGAAGACTGTCCAAAGAAGGGGGCATTTGAGCTGGGTGTTGATGGTTGAATAGGAACTTGTCTGGGAGAGAGCACAGAGTATTCTCTACAGACAAGCAGCGTGTGCAAAACCCACAGGCACGAAATTCATGATGCGTTCATGGAACAGTGAAGAGTCGGGGTGTCTGCATGGGCCACGTGGGGAGAGGTGAGAACGACCTCGGCGAGGCAGCAGAGAGCATCGACGTGAAGCAAGATCTTAATTCCCTGCCTGCGAATTGAACCTGAATAGCCTGGATGAGAACCAGAAATCCCTTCCACCAGACCAGCAAGGGCTAGAGACTAGAGGCCATTATTCCCTGGATCTTTGTCCCCACTGGGAAAAAAAAAAAAAATGCGTTTATCACAGACACAGAAAACTGTAAATGCAGGCACGAGGTTTATTGCCAGAGACACAGCACAACAACAATGGGAAAGAGCACAGAAAAATGGTTCATTCATTTAAGGCAGAAACAAGGGGATAAAGGCTGTGGATGTCCTGCCTAGTAAGGAGGAGTGCAGTGAAGGGCTGATTAAGTCATTTGTATAGGTCAGTTTTTCCCGGTCTTTGTCTTCCTTCGGGCCAATTATCTGGTCCTGATCTACCCTGGGACCCTCGCCTGGGTGCACACTCACCCGTCAGCCAAGATGGATCTCGAAGTGAAGGCTTCTGGGAGGAGCAAGACTCATTATGCCCTGGTGTTATTTCTTGACTTTTGCCCCACAAGGAGCCTTTCTGAGTATGTGTGGTGTCTCCCTTGTCCCAAAAGAGCTGGGAGCAGAGATCTCGTAAGCCTTTAGTGAAACAAGGTTTTGCCCGTTTTGTCCTTGTGGTGACTATTACCTTGATACCGCCACGACTAGTACCTTAAGCGTTTGCAAGAGAGAAACACTGGCTGTTTACGCAGTTGCCATTGTTACTTCCACTTGGGAGGGCAAACAGGAGACGACTGTAACTGCCTTAACTGGGGCCCGTTTGTCTCTGGCCTCAGGAAATGCTAACAGCTGTAAGCATGCAGCCTGAAGCCCGCTTCTTGGTGCCCCATGAGATGTAAACAGGAGGCCGGTTGTAAATGTCTAACCTGGAGCCCATCTATCTCTTACGAAGAGGCTGCGAAGTCTGATGGGTCTTGCAGTCAGTCCAAGGCCCCCAGGAAGGAAGCTGGCCTTTGTCACCGAGTAGTGAAGAGCCGGAGAAGGCAATGGCAACCCGCTCCACTCCAGTACTCTTGCCTGGAAAATCTCATGAACAGAGGAGCCTGGTAGGCTGCAGTCCATGGGGTCGCTAAGAGTCGGATATGACTGAAGCGGCTTAGCAGCAGCAGCAGTAGTGAAGAGCCACAGAGGGTGCTAAGTCTGGAGAGAGCCTGGTGGAGTGAGCAGATTAGAAGTCTGCTGTTGGACCCTCGGGGAGACTGTGGTACCCGCATTCATCAGGCAGCGATCATGTGAATGTAAAGCTTAGGGGAGTACTGCAGATGGGGTGGAGGAGGTGTGGAGGGCGGGGTGGACGGCAAAATGAGAAGGCGGTAGAGGCTGGGAGCCTAGCCTTCTAGGCCTCAGTTTACTCATCTGTAAAGGGTGGAGAAAAAGAGTTCTGACCTCATGTGACAAGTTTAAGGATGAAAGAAACCAAATAAAGTAACATAGAAGCCCCCCCAGCCTAGCCTGGAGGGTCTAGTCTGCGACGGCAGCTCTTGCTGCTGTCTCTGGTCTTGGAGGGAAAGGGTGGAGAGCTGGTCACACAAAGCGGGGTCTCCTCAAAACTAGGAAAGATGTCTAAGCTTGTTGGCAGCGTGTTTGCTTGGACGCCCTGCTTCTCCATCTATGGGATCACAATCCCAGCTGACAACTTGACCACATCCTGGGAGATGCTGGGCTGAGGACCCACGGGAACTGTGAAACAAGAGATGTGTGCTGTCTCCAGTCACTACATCCGTGATGGTTCGCTGGGCCGCAGTGGAGGACGGACGCAGAAGCCATCAGCATGTGTGAGCCATGTCCACCAAGCTGCAGGTGGCCTGCCAGGCGGGATAAGGAGAGATGGACCGAGAAACTGCAGCCTCATTCCCCATCCTGAGGCTCAAACTTCATGTCAAGCCCAGGAAGGTTTCGGGTGAGTGTCTCCCCTGCAGACACTGCAGTGATCAGCTGATCTGCATGTAAATACGATCTCGGGGTGCTAGGCTCCAGGGCTCTGTGTTCTGGAGGTTGGGGAAGGCACAGACTCAGAGCTGGTGGTCCTGCGGGCTCATTGGTGGAGGTGCTCTGGGGCTACCGTGCTTGCTGGGCACAGGCAGGCAATTCACTTCCCTCCCTCCCTCCTTGAGTTCTCCCATCACCCTTCAATTTTCAGGCACCTTAATGAGAAGCCCAGGGTTCCTTTTCCTCTTTGCACTGGAAGTGATGTGTTTTCCTCTGTTAAATGGCAGGTACTCTGATTCTGCTTTGTAACTTTGAATACTCAGCCTTCTCTTTCCCTGCTACTCATTGGACTGGAAATTAAAGCCAACAGAGGCAATTTTTATCAGGCAGACCAAGAAAAGGTACTTGAAATTCAATGCAACTCCACATTTAAATGTCTGGGATCCCCTACATGGCTAGACTCTGCGCTTAATCAATTTGAAATGTGGCACTGAATGCATTACTGTGGACTTTCCTCATCTACTTGAGGCTCGTGCACCTCATGCAGAAGCTTTATGGAAGATAGATGCTTGGAAGGTTAGCCAGGAACATGATTCTGTTTTGGGCTGTACTTGCTGTGTGTTTTTATGTGGTGGGGTCACCAAGGGTCACGGTCTGTCTGGGTCTCAATTTTACAGATTAATAAATTAGATTTTATTGGTTCATCTAAGGATGAGCATGTACTTGGGAATGAATGTGTAATCATCAAATTCACAAAGGGCTGACAGGTAACCCTCATCGTGGGAGAGGCAAGTCCAGAAGAATCATTGGTTCAGGTCATGACCCGGGTTTAAATTCGGGTGGGCAGGTTCACCCCCAAAATAAAACTTAAAACCTTACCTAGGACACTTCTTCTGAGTCCTTCTTACATGCCAGGCACCAAGCCAGACACATGATGGGTGCAGTCATAAACTAGGTGGGTTGTGCCCTCGAGAAGCTTCCTTACATATAAATGTGATACTGATGAGAAGGTGATACTATTAAAAAAAGATGCAGAAACCCTGCTAGGGGAGTACAGGGAAGGAGAGATCTTTCCAGTAGCAGGTGGAGCCAGTGGGGAGGGAATCAGAACCCAGGGAGAGGGCCAGCGTGTTCGGGCTGCCTCTTGCAGGAAATGAAGTTTGTACCCAAGGGGGTGGAAATGGTCATTCCAAGGAGAACAGTGAGGGAGCAAAGAGGACGGGAACAGAGGATGGGAAGTGAGTATTCTGGCCGATGGGGTGGAGGGGAGGATGCTAGAAAGATGAAAGGGTACCAGATTAAGCCTCACTGTCTCGGAACTCATGGGACGTGTCTATCAAGCAAGGAGAGCTCAATGAAGTTGCCTTCTCCAGGATATGGAGACTTTTGTTTACACAATCAGTATTGACTGCTTAAAGTTGCGTTTTCCACCAGTTAGTGGAGACACCCTGACATGCTTCAGTGGGCTCTGCTTACAGCCAGCTAATTCTGCCTCAGTCGTTAATGTCCTCTGCCACTGTGACGCGCCTTACAGCTCACGAGACTACGGCTTATTGCGCATCAGTAGCCCTGTGCACCCGTGTCTTCCCAGCAGCCTTCTCAAACCACGAGCCTCTTTCTTACCAGCCATGCTGAAGCCAGCTGCTCCTGAGAGCGGCTTCCTTTCTCAGAGGCAGAGCTCCTCCATCTTTGGCAGAATTCATCAACTCAGTGGACATGAGTTTGAGCAAACTCTGAGAGATAGCGGAAGTCAGGGAAGGCTGGCATGATGGAGTCCATGGGGTCACAAAGAGTCCAGCATGACCGAGCAACTGAACAAAAGATTTGTTCCCATAATAAGGGGCGACATTACATAACTTTGTTCGCATCCTTGAAGTCTACACTTCTTGCTGATTGTGGTGGGGCTGGAGATGGATCTTGGGTGGGGAAGATCCCCTGGAGGAGGGCATGGCAACCCACTCCAGTATNACAAAGAGTCCAGCATGACCGAGCAACTGAACAAAAGATTTGTTCCCATAATAAGGGGCGACATTACATAACTTTGTTCGCATCCTTGAAGTCTACACTTCTTGCTGATTGTGGTGGGGCTGGAGATGGATCTTGGGTGGGGAAGATCCCCTGGAGGAGGGCATGGCAACCCACTCCAGTATTCTTGCCTGGACAGAATCCCAAGGACAGGGGAGCCTGTTGACCTTGGGCAGATTGAACACGGCAACCTGGCCTCGGGGGCCAGTTTGTTGTGGTCTATAAGTTTCTGCTGCAGAGAACAAAACCTAAGAATTTGCAGAGGATACCTGTTGGGATGGAAAGCCGCGTTCCAGGGGAACAGAACCAGCTCTGCTACTCAGCAGGTTTATAACCTTGGGCACTTTAGTTAATCCAAGCCTTGGTTTCTGTGTGTAAAGTGGGGATCAAGATTCCGCTTTCCTCCTAGGGTGGATGTGGAGGCTGACCGAGATGAGGTCTACAACGCAGCCAGCATAGTGCATGCGTGCTGAGTTGCTTCAGTCCCTTCTTTGTGACCCCATGGACTGTAGCCGCCAAGTTCCTCTGTCCATGGGATTCTCCAGGCAAGAATACTGGAGTGGGTTGCCACGCCCTCCTCCAGGGGATCTNTGCATGCGTGCTGAGTTGCTTCAGTCCCTTCTTTGTGACCCCATGGACTGTAGCCGCCAAGTTCCTCTGTCCATGGGATTCTCCAGGCAAGAATACTGGAGTGGGTTGCCACGCCCTCCTCCAGGGGATCTTCCAGAACCAGGGATCAAACCCACGTCTCTTACATGTCTTGCATTGGCAGGCAGGTTTTTACCGCTAGTACCACCTGGGAAGCACAGTACCTGGGCTGGGTAGATGGAGCTGGGTAGATGGTAGCTGTCATCACCACAGACTTAAGAAAGCTGGCAGGGCTGTCAGAAACCTTCCTGCCAGCTGGAGGCACTGCTGTCAACACCCCTGGCAGGCAGGGAGAGCTGGACCAGTTGCCAGAGGGCCCACCCCTCTGTCTCTGAGATGATCACAGGAGTTCCCGCCTGCCCCTCCCTCCTTCCTACATCTGACTCTGGGGCCACCAGCAGTTGGTGAGCCCAGAGGAACTCTCCAAAGCTCCCCTGATCTTCCAGTGTCCAGGATGTACCTTGGTGACCCACTGTGGGGCCAGGGAAAGGCAGCCATTTGACCACCTGAGGGGCAGGAACAGGGTGCCCAGCCGCCCTGTGGTTGATGGTACAGGGCATGATGGTAATTCGAGTTTCTAAGCTTCCAGAGACAGCGGCGCCCACCACGTGCCTGCCAATTTGGGTAAGTCTATTGCTATGTCTTGGGGAACTCCTTAGCTGCCAGGCATCCTATTGGCGGCGTGTCATGGGTCACCATGAGTAGGTCAACGGTACCTACTGTTGACACACAGACGTCCATGGACATTACCTGTCAAGGTGGTTCCCCTCCCCAACGCCCGTCCCCTAGCGCTGGTGGTTAAACATTTATGAGCACATCCCCTGGCACGACCTTTCTCACTCCCTACCCCTACCTCCAGCTTCCCTGGTAGTTCAGCTGGTAAAGAATCTGCCTGCAATGCAGGAGATTCCTATTCAATTCCTGGGTTGGGAAGATCTCCTGGAGAAGGGATGGGCTACCCACTCCAGTATTCTTAGGCTTCCTTGGTGGCTCAGCTGGTAAAGAATCTGCTTGCAATGCGGGAGAGCTGGGTTCAACCCCTGGGTTCTGCCCTGGAGAAGGAAGAGGCTACTCACTCCAGTATACTGGCCTGGAGAATTCCATGGACAGTATAGTCCATGGGGTCGTGAAGAGCTGGACATGACTGAGTGAGTTTCACCCCTCTCTCAATTGTTTTTAACTATTCCCCTCACACTGCGCACCCATCTCAAGTGCTCCTGAAATAAACCACCAGAGACGGGCGATGAGAAGGCGTCTGTGATGTGGACAGGGTGTGCCCGTGAGCACTGGAGACTCTGGCTCCTCCCTTTACGGGCTGTGCCTCTTCTCGGAAGGAAGTTCCCTGGCAGATATTGGGATACGAAGATGCATCACCTAAATCTCTGCATCAGCTCCGCCAGGTGCCGTGGACCAAACAGGAAGACAGAACAAGAACTCGGAGCCCAGAACCTTGACCTCTAGGGGAATACCTAGGGCCACAGAGATTTGTGGACACCACTCCGTCCCCATGGAGAGGACTTATGAGGAAGAGCCTGGGGGGCTCTTGGAAAAGAAAGACGATCCAGTGTCACCCAGGATCAGGGGGCCCAGCGGAGACCTCAGCTTTTCTGGGGTCTCACCCACATCTCCATTTGTGGGAGCCGAAAGGAACCCAGAGAGGGAGCTCTGAGGCTGAGGCAGATGAAGCATCTCTGTCCCTATGGCCTCCGCCAAGTGGGCACTTGCAATCCTGTCCCATTAGGAGCATCACTGAGCGGGGCAGCATCTCAGAAAGCCTGGGAGTCCCAGACCCTGGGAGCGACACTGCGGAGTCCTGATGGGAGCCTCCCTCTCCCATCCCCTCCTCTCCACAGAACTTCCCCTCCACAGCAGCGGGTTTCTCCCTGAACTTTATCCTTAAATGTGTCTGGTGCATTCTCTCCTGCAATATTTATGACCCACATCAATTTTTCATCCATCCCTTCGCTCAGCTTCTCAGGCGCATTTGGAAGCTTCCCTTCTGAGTTCTCCATCTCCTGAGGGTGAGACAGAAGTAGAGCTGCAGGGACCCGCGGCCCCCATCCGCCCCGCTGCCCTCCTGCCCGGGAATCCAGCGTCTGCCAGGTAAACTGCCAGCTCGTCCACCCCTCTTTCTCAGCCAATCACAATCTGACTATGCTTCAAACATCCAATCTTACCGCAGCCTCTGTTCCCACCTGCCTCTTCTCGCCAAGATCTGCAAACACAAAGCTTCCCCTTCCTGCCTGGGTCAGGGAGGGGCCCTCCTGCTTCTGACCTTGTCTTCCTTTGGTGCATCTGGCCTCGTCTCCTCCTCCAAGCCCAGACTGACTCCACATTTTCCAAGGAGCGATGTTTCCCTTCATCTAATCCTACACCATCGCCTTGCTCATCCCTGCTTCACTTCAGCCAGGAACTAATGACTCAGTATTTAGCCATTCTTCAACTGTTCTCTCGGGCTGAACTATGAGCTCCCTAAAGACAGAGTCTGCACTCTCATACTTCTGTGATCTGGTCCCCCAAAGGGCTTACATATGTAGCACCGGCCACATAGTAGAGGCTTCATAAACATCTAGACACATAAATAAAAAGGAAAGCATAAAATAACATACTAAAATGATAGATAATACAACAATTGTAAATGAACAATTTAATACATAATTTGGTGGAAATCATTAGGACTTTTCTCTATAATAAATAGGGTCTTGTTCTTATCTGGTCTAATCTCAGATGTGATGATGCTAGTACTCACAGAGATGCTCTTATCTCTGAGAAATACAGTAGTATGTTGATTGTATTAATAATAATAACAATTGCTCCGATTTATTGAGCACTTACTCTGTGCTCAGAGCAACAAAGTGTTTTACAAGCACTGTCTGGCCCACCTTTCATGTGTGTGTGCATGTGTGTGTGTGTGTGTGTTAGCTGCTCAGTCGTGTCCAACTCTTTGAGACCCCATGGACTAGCGTGCCAGGTCCCTCTGTCCACGGAATTCTCCAGGCAAGAGTAAATGCTATTTTAACCCCATTTAACTTATATGTAGAGTACATCATGAGAAACGCTGGGCTGGAAAAAGCACAAGCTGGAATCAAGATTGCCGGAAGAAATATCAATAACCTCAGATATGCAGATGACACCACCCTTATGGCAGAAAGTGAAGAGGAACTAAAAAGCCTCTTGAGGAAAGTGAAAGAGGAAAGTGAAAACGTTGGCTTAAAGCTCAACATTCAGAAAACGAAGAACATGGCATTAGGTCCCATCACTTCATGGCAAATAGATGAGGAAATAGTGGAAACAGTGTCAGACTTTATTTTGGGGGGCTCCAAAATCACTGCAGATGGTGACTGCAGCCATGAAATTAAAAGATGCTTACTCCTTGGAAGGAAAGTTATGACCAACCTAGATAGCATATTCAAAAGCAGAGGCATTACTTTGCCAACAAAGGTCCATCTAGTCAGGGCTATGGTTTTTCCAGTGGTCATGCATGACTGTGAAAGTTGGACTGTGAAGAAAGCTGAGCGCCAAAGAATTGATGTTTTTGAACTGTGGTGTTGGAGAAGACTCTTGAGAGTCCCTTGGACTGCAAGGAGATCCAATCAGTCCATTCTAAAGGAGATCAGTCCTGGGTATTCTTTGGAAGGACTGATGCTAAAGCTGAAATTCCAATACTTTGGCCATGTCATGTGAAGAGTTGATTCTTTGGAAAAGACTCTGATGCTGGGAGGGATTGGGGGCAGGAGGAGAAGGGGACGACAGAGGATGAGATGGCTGGATGGCAACTCTGACTCGATGGACGTGAGTCTGAGTGAACTCCGGGAGATGGTGATGGACAGGGAGGCCTAGCGTGCTGCAATTCATGGGGTCACACAGAGTCGGACACGACTGAGCGACTGAACTGAACTGAACTGAACCCCCATTTCACAGGTGAGGAATCTGAGCCACAGAGAGGATGTGACTTGTCCAGAGACACTCAGCTAATATGAAGTAGAGCAAACTCTCACCTGCCAAAGCCCAGACCAGGATTCACGCTGGCATATCGCCTCAGTCCTGCCATAGCCAGCATTCTTGCCTCTCTGCATGCAGACCCAGGAGGGCAGCCTGAGGTGTGGACAAGCCAGTCGCCATCAATGGCTGGTGCAATGAGCCCAGCAAAAGAAGGGAATCTTCAGGCAAATATGGGGAAAGAGCATAAGTATTTGTATCTGCTCTCACTTGAAATAGCATAAATTTCGTGGTAAAGGAATAACAAAATGATCAGTCCCCAAACACAGTGAGAGGAAGAGAAGCCACAATCCTGGAAGTCAGAGGGTGGGGGAAGGGGGGGCCACCACCACAGGACAGACAAAGGACCTGCAGTCCCAGAGCAGAGGGGCTGAGTTCTGGAGAAGGCAGGCCAGAACAGAGACTAAAAATAGAACAGTCCAGAAGCTTTCTAAAGAACAATCAGGCCTCTGAGACCCCTCTTCATACCCTGCAGAGGCAGAGCATGGCTCCTTTCCTTAGTTAGCTCAGGCGGCTAGCACAAAATACCACAGATAGGGTGACTTCAGGGGCAAACATTTATCTCTCAGTTCTGCAGGCTGGGAAGCCCAAGATCGAGGTGTGGCCCATTCCTGGCCCTGTTGCAGACGTCTGCCTTCTTGCTTTGTCCTCATGCACCAGAAGGGAGGGAAACTCTCGGGTCTTTTCTCATAAGGTGCTCATCCCGTGATGGGGGTCCACCCACATGATCTCATGTAACACTAATCACCTCCCAAAGGCCTCTACCTCCAAATACCATCACTTTGGGAATCAGGCCTCAGCCCATGAGTGATGGGGACACAAACATTCAGGCCATAGCACCACCCCCACTCCCCTACCTGTAGTAGGAGAAGGCACTCGAGGCACACTGGCAGGTGTGGCTGAGCTACGAGGCTGAGGAAAGGGACTGAATGATGTGTGTCTACAGAGCAAACAAGCCTTCACCCCTCCCTACTCCCCACCACCCTCTTCCAGTCTCAGACTTCAAGTGCTAGCAGCCAGATATATATATCCCAAGGCAGGAGGCCAAACAGTACTCTCTCAAGAAACAGAATTCTCTATTAACAAGCAGATAGTTCAGAGTACGTGGGCTGGTACATTTGAGAGATCCCCCATGAAAACCCCACCAGCACCTCTACCCTCCAGTAACACAGCCTGGGAGGCAGTATCCCACCAGGCAGGGAGCTTCACATCAGCTTCAAGCTTCTATTCTGAAATGTGGACAAACAGCAGCATAGCAGTAGATTTAAAAAAAAAAAAAAAAAAACCATTCAATATGAAGATCAAAATTAAAACAAGATTTTTTTTTTAAAAATCAGGAAATAGAGACAATAGGGAGAACAGAAAAAATTTCCAAAAGTCATCAGTATCGTTACAGACATACAAACACACTACATTCCTGAAATAAGAACAGAATGCCCTAACCCCAAATGGCGCAATTAGAGAATAAGGAAGCTCTTTAAGAAACGAAGTTAAAATTCTGACTCTTAACATTTTTTAAATTAGGAGTTTCTGTTAAGTAAATATCCCAGAGGGTTCTCCTGGTCACTCCATGGTAAAGAATTCATCTCAGTATCAGAAACACAGGTTCAATTCCTGGGCTGGGAAGATCCCCTAGAGAAGGAAAAGGCAACCCACTCCAGTACTCTTGCCTGGGAAATCCCACGGACAGAGGAGCCTGGTGGGCTACAGTTCATAGGGTTGCAAAAGAGTCAGATACAACTTAGCAAATAAATAACAACAACAAAATATCCCAGCAAGTACATTTAAAGAGAAAGAGAAGAAACAAAGAAATGAGCTATAGACAAGCTGATAGGAGAATCCAATGAGCAGTTCAGGGAGTGTAATATTTAGTTAGCAGAAGGAATTCTGTGAAAAAAGACAAGGAAACTTGGATGGGAAGATAGTCACAAAAACACAAAGGAAATAATATAGGGAAATTTCAGCTAGACAGATTAACAGGGCCCATTTAAATACCAATGCAATGAGTGGGAAAAGGCCTAGAGCAGGAAATCTTAATCATGAAGTTTCATAATGAGAATAAAATGACTGTTGAAAGAAAGGGAAAGAAAGAGAGATAGAAAGAGGAAAAGAAGAGGGATGAAGTAGAGGAGGAGAGAGAGGAAGGGAGAAAGGAAGGTTGTATGTCATGAACTGGAGACCTGAATGTCATTCAGTCAGTCCAGCTGCTCAGTCGTGTCCAACTCTTTGCAGTCCCATGGACTGCAGCACGCCAGGCTTCCCTGTCCATCACCAGCTCCCAGAGCTTGCTCAAACTCATGTCNAGGAGAGAGAGGAAGGGAGAAAGGAAGGTTGTATGTCATGAACTGGAGACCTGAATGTCATTCAGTCAGTCCAGCTGCTCAGTCGTGTCCAACTCTTTGCAGTCCCATGGACTGCAGCACGCCAGGCTTCCCTGTCCATCACCAGCTCCCAGAGCTTGCTCAAACTCATGTCCATTGAGTCAGTGATGCCACCAACCATCTCATCCTCTGTCGCCCCCTTCTTCTCCCGCCTAACCATCAACAAACTGATATTTTCAAGCATGAGAGTGCATAAATGTTCTATCCTACTATGCATTATTTCCTGGGAGCTACCAGGAAGTTTCAGCAATAATGGATACATGCATACTCACACAAACATGCAAATAACCCACAGATACACGTATGCATATATGATACATATACATGCATACAAACATACACATACAGTCATGTGCACACAAATGCATACATCCAGGAAACAAAGAG
The DNA here is from genome assembly GCA_006410675.1 of Oreotragus oreotragus. Lineage (NCBI taxonomy): Eukaryota > Metazoa > Chordata > Mammalia > Artiodactyla > Bovidae > Oreotragus > Oreotragus oreotragus. Next base: position 236,645 of record SJYX01010049.1, on the reverse strand, counting down.
GAAGAGAGAGGCAGGGAAAGAAGAAAGAAGAAAAAACCAAGACCAGATCAGGGAAACCAGTGAGATATCAGAGAAACTGCAAAGAAGCCCAAGGCCAACAGTCAAGTGCCATGTGTAAAGAAGGCAGCAGAAAAAGTAGACAACTCTATGAGAAAGACATCCAGGGGTAAAAGTAGAACTGATTTTTAAACACTGTTAGTCTGCTTCTCTGGTCAATTCCTGACTTTCTAACTCAAAAGAAAACAAAAGGATGTGTAAGAGCAAAAATACACCCATAGCGTAGCATGTGGTTTAGCAGTGAACAATATTTGTAGGAACAGGATGAGTTAAGAACCAAGCACTAGTTTATCCAGAATGTGTGATACGACTCTACTGAGAAGATTGAAGGGGGCGTGCTCGTGTGTGGACAGAGTGGGAGGTGGCTAAGCTGAATCCTCATCCAAGTTTATTCCTGCCTCTGGGCTCTTGCACAGGCAGTTCCCTCTGCCTAGAACACTGTTTCCCAGGCAAAACATGGCTCACTCCCTTATTTTATTCAAGTCTCTGCTTAAAGGTCACTTCTTTTGCCCAAGATATCTAAAATAATGCTTCCCCAACCTGCAGCGCCATTATCATCTCACTGTGCCGTACTTTCCTTTATAATACTTTCTAACTGACACCTGATGGCTCAGTAGGTAAAGAACCCACCTGCAGTGAAGGAGATCCAGGTTAAATCCCTGGGTCAGGAAGATTCCCCTGGAGAAGGACATGGCAACCTGCTCTAGTATTCTTGTCTAAAGAATTCCATGGCCAGAGAAGCCTGCTGGGCTATAGTCCAAGGGTCACAAAGAGTCAGATACGACTGAGTGACTAAGTATACACACAATCGTGTATAATATGAACCTTGCAGAATAGTGCTAGCCACATGGTAGATGCCAGATTGGTTAAATATTATTAAAACAATGGATCACCAGGATGCAAAATCCATAGTCAACGTCCATCTCAGCTTGAACATCTCCAGAAGCAGACTCTCAGACAAGAATTAGTACAAAAGCTCCTTTAGAGTGGTCACCGGGGGCCGGTGGGGAGGGAGTAACAAGGAGTGAATATTAAATGGGTACAGGTTTTCAGTTTGAGATGAAGGAACATTCTGAAGATAAGCAGTGGTGTCGGTTACACGTTGTTGGTGGTGCTAACACAGCGACATAAATGTGCTGAATGCTGCTGACTTGTACACTTACAATTGGTTAAAGTGATGTTTTATGGTATCTATATGTTATCACAATAAAAATGGTATGTGTGCTGCGTGCTAAGTCGTTCCAGTCCTGTCTGACTCTTTGCAGCCCCAAGGATTGTAGCTCACCAGGCTCCTCTGTCCATGGGATTCTCCAGGCAAGAATACTGGAGTGGGTTGCCATTTCCNTATATGTTATCACAATAAAAATGGTATGTGTGCTGCGTGCTAAGTCGTTCCAGTCCTGTCTGACTCTTTGCAGCCCCAAGGATTGTAGCTCACCAGGCTCCTCTGTCCATGGGATTCTCCAGGCAAGAATACTGGAGTGGGTTGCCATTTCCTTCTCCAGGGGATCTTCCTGACCCAGGAGATGCAGCAAACCTGCATCTCCTCTGGCTCCTGCATTGCAGGCAGATTCTTTACTGCTGAGCCACTGGGGAAGCCCAAAACTGATATTTCTATTCTTAAAAAAAAAAAAAAAAAAGCTTACTCGGGAGAAACAGAAAACACCACGGAGGAGTACGTAGAACAACGGGGCCACCAATGAAGGCGTGTGACCAGGACTTCCCTGGAGGTCCAGCGGTTAAGATTCCGAGCTTCCACTGCAGGGGGCGTGGGTTCGATCCTTGGTCAGGGAAGTTCCACATGTCTCGTGGTGCAGCCAGAAAAAAGAGAAAAACAAGTGTGTGATCAGTCAGAGTTTGCCGGAGCAACTTCATCCTGCAGAGAAACCCTGGGGTGGTTAGCGCCTGCCCCAGAGTCAGTTCACCGGCAGCTAGAGAGTGAGGGCGTTTATACACCAAGTCCCATACGTTGGGGGGCTGCTTCCGGGATATTCCTTTGTACCTCCAGCCTGCCCTGTGCACAGGAAGAGTTGTCTTTGAAGCAAGTCCCCAGGCAAAGAGATGACACATTAGCACCTAGACACAGGCCAGCTGCCCTGAAGGACCAAGACCCAAGGAACACAGGTGAGGCACTGATGGGTCTCAGACAGCCTAAAATTGATAAACACCCGGAGTGCTTGGCAATGTGGAATTAAATACCCCAAGCCACAGTCAGAGGAGGGGGTTGCATCTGGGAAGCAGGACTGAGAAATGGGAAGGAGATTGCTTTATTTTGTCATAAATTCTTCTGATTTTAAAGTATTATTTCACTTCTAAACTATGTCCATGTATTATTTTGAAAAGGGAAAAAAAGAGATGAATTTTAAATGAGTATGAATATCACCAGGAAGTCATCCCACACTGATTTGGTTCTAATTTTTCATGAGAAAATGTCACAAAAATGATTAACCAGCCCCCTGGAAAAAAGAACTCCGTGAATGTTAATTGAAGAGAACTGTAGCCAAACACAATCCTGCTCCTGCCCAGTCGCTCCGTCGTGTCCAGCTCTTTGCAACCCCATGGACTGCAGCCCGTCAGGTTCCTCCATCCATGGGATTTTCCCAGGCAAGCCCAACACGCTGGAAACCGGTAATGGGTTGTAGGCAATCCTGAACACTTTTTGTTGAGTTCCTATTAGGTGCTGGAATCTGTGCCTCATGTTAGCAAGAGGAAGACCCTGGTCCCGGGGTGAAAATCTCCCTGCAAAATCCATGTCCACCCAGAACCTCAAAATGTATTCTTAAGTGAATATAAGTTTTTTTGTAGATATAAACTTAGTTGAGAGGAGGTCACACCAGATCAGAGTGGATCCTGAATCCAATGACTGGTGTTCATATAAGAAAACATGTGAAGACACAGGCGTGGAGAGGTGAAGGCGGGAAGACGGAGCCAGAGTGTGGAAGGATGATCTACAAGATGGGGCACCAAGAAGCCGGGAAAGGACCATGGACCGTGTCCCTCCTTGGAGCCTTAGAGAGAGCGTGGTCCTGCCCACACCTTGATTTCAGGCCTCCCGCCTCTAGAACTGCAAGAGGATACACTTGTGCTTGAAGTTTGTGGCCATCTGTTACGGCAGCCCCTGGAAGCTAAGAGAAGCCTTTTCCCAGAAGTGTGTGGTTTGGGGAGGTGACCTCTGCCTAAGGGGGCGTGTCCTTCACCCCTCCTTTTCCTCTTCTCCATGGTTGGAAGGTGAGCCCGATGGACTGAGCTGAAAGAGCCGCCTGGGGTGATGAACAGAAGCTATCCACACGAACGAGGGGGTCATCCTGGGAGAAGGCCCTGGCAGCCTCGCTGGCCTGGGGCTGCCAAATCCCACGTGGCTTGGAAACGCGCACCTACGCTGCTTATGCCACTGTCGTTTGGGGTTTCCTATTACTTGCTGCTCGACCTAATCCTAACTCATCCTGGGAGACAGATTTGCAAATGAAAAGATGCAGTTCACCGTGATAAATAATATGATAGAGACGAGCCACAGGAGGCACACCGAGGAATGAGTGATTAACCACCCTAGGGAGATCAGGGAAGTCACCTCGAAAAAAGCCACAGCCGTCGGAGTCAAGAGCACGTGACGGAGTCCGCCCGGCAGTCAGGATGTGGGGTGGCAGGTGGGATTTTCAGACAGAAATCCGCGGTGGAGGGAAAGAGCAGTTCCGTGGATGCACCTGTAGCTCTGCACAAGCGAAGCAGGGGATGGGGCAGGCAGGGACAAGACTGCAGGGAGCACAGAGGCAAGGTGGCGAGCCTCTTAGAATGCCACTCCTGGCGCTCGTCACAAAGAAGAGCCAGCTACCGAGGTGGAACGGTGGAGCAGGGTGATCAAGTTAACCTGGTAGAAAGACCCCTTGGCTAGAGTGTGGTGGATGACCAGGAGGAAACAAGGAGAGAGTCAGAGAGACGAGGTCGAAGGTCCTTGCAGGGACTGCTGGGTTTGATGATGACAAGGGTCAGCATGAGCGTAGACACACTGGGGACCAAAAGGAAGGGACAACTTCAGATACGACCAAGGAGGCTGAAATGATTGGCTGCGGGGCTATGAACCTGCTTGGCTGGTCCGGGGCATGAACAGGTGGAGTTTCACCTGGGACCAGGAAGCTCAGAGGGAGGGGCAGGTATGGAGGCAGATGATGGAATATTAACGGCCCACTGGGCTCTGAATCTTCCTTCTAAATCCTGGAGACCACATCTCTCCATTTCTAGAGCCACAAAGTCGCCAGGGGGCAGGGAGAGGAGGGGTGAGGGAGAGAGGGATTGACTAGCTTCCCAGCAGGCTGGTCATCAGGGGTGCCGTTCTACCATCCAGAATCAGCCTGATGTACCCTTTCAGAAACCCAGCACCAGCCTGTCAGCATCCGTCCTCAGAGCCTGGGGTCTCAGCTCTGTGGTTTCTGCTCCATGCTCCTGAGGTTTCAGCCCAGACAGCTGAGCTCTCTCTCTGTGGCCTGGGCCTCCCAGATGGGAGCAGCCTCTCATGACCTTGTGGAGGGTCCTCCGTGGAGTGAGTGAGGCACAGAGGGTGATGGGTGAAGCCTGAGGAGCTGATGGAAAACGAGACCAGGCAGACGCATATTAGCTACAGGGCCAGAGAACGGCAGTTCTATTTCTACCTGAGGGAGACCTGAGCTTCTTTAGAAGCCCTGGGAGGGCACCACCAGAGAGGAGGCAAGGGAGATGGAGAAGGAGGCGGTGAGCTGGGAGACGAGCCTGCAGCAGCCGCAGCATCACTTCCTCTAAGGCCATGCGCCCACCAGCAAAGTCTCCCATGCCTAAGGCGGGTCAGGCGCTGTTCTAGATGCTGGGGGTGGCAGGGAATAGAAGAGATCAAAGTCAGAGGGTGGGGCTTCCCTGGCGACTCAGTGGCAAAGAATCGCCTGTCAACGCAGGACTCACGGGTTCATTCCGTGGTCTGGGAAGATCCCACGGACCATGGAGCAAATAAGCCCAAGTACCGCAGCTGCTGAGCCTGCGCTCTGAAGCCGAGGAGCTGCAACTACTGAAGCCCCCACACCCTAGAGCCCGCGCTTCGCAACAAGAGAAACCACTGCCATGAGGAGCCTGGCACCATGAGCAGAGAGTAGCCCCCGCTTGCCGCAACTAGAGAGACAGCCACCCAGCAACCAATAGCCAGCACAGCCGGAAAAAAAAAGAAAAGAAAATCAGCGGCTTGAAGCAGGCGGCCAAAAGAGCTTCAGAGTGAGAAGCCTAAAAGGCAAAACCTTCCAGGGTCTCTGGAAGAGGCAGCAGGGTGACTGATTGACCGATTATTTTTTTAATCTACTTGGTCGAGAGTCATGTGGGATCTTAGTTCCCCAAGCGGGGCTCAAACTTGCGCAACCTGCAGTGAAAGTGCGGAGTCTTAACCCCAGGACGCCAGGGAAGCCTCGAGGCCGCAGGTTTAGAAAGCCAACTCCTGCTCTGTTTCCCCTGAAGTCACTGACCCGTTCTTGTTTGAGTGAGGGGAGAAGACCAACCCTTCCTTGTGACTGCTGGCTGCACCCCAAGGAAAGATGCTGAGCTCACCCTGGGGTCCCCTGCCTTGGAAAGAGAGGCTCAGCGTGTAACTTGCTCCTCTTCTTGATACAACCTCAGACTGCACAGCCCATGGAAATGCTTCTGAGCACTCTTTTATTCTAACCATGAATTCTTCTCTTTTAAAATTAATTTATACTTGCTTATTTGGCTGTGCCACGTCTTAGTTGTAGCATGTGGGATCTAGTTCTCTGATCGGGGATCAAACCCCGGTCCCCTGCAGTTGGGAGCTTGGAGTCCTTCCCACTGGACCACCAGGGACAACCCCTGACCCTGGTTTTGACTTAGATGCCTGGCAGCGCTGTTTCTCACCGGATCCTGTCACTGCAATCATAACAGATGACTGATCACAAAGACAGCTCCATCTTAAAGGCAGTGACGATGAAAGTGTGGATTCAGATCTGAGAGGGTGCAAGGCTGTCTCAGGCAGCCCTGCATGGCCAGGCAGGGGAGGCTGGACTGCTGGGACAGCCCCTCCCTGGGAGGCGCTCCTTCCCCTCGCCCTTCCAGTCCATTTGCCAAATATACCGTTTCCCACTTACGCCCCTTGGCAATGTGAAGACCTGAGTCTCACAAGCCTCCAGCAGCCTCCCTGCGGACTCACTCTGACCCTTTAATCCGGCTGCATGGAGTGACCTGCCCACCAGGTGTCATGCTCTCTGGAGAGTGTGCTGATCTTTTTTTTTTCCTCACCATTCTTTGGCCAACCTCTACTCAACCTTTTAGCTAAATGCAAGCATCACCTCCCTGAGTATCCACCACTCATTGGCCCTCATGCTGGACGCTCTGCAGATGGTGCTATTAATACTGGCAACCACCTTGCAGGTCAGCTACTGAGACGGGGCCCAGTGAAACTGTATGCCTCATCAACCACTCAGGAAACACCTACCAGATAGAACACATCACTTGAGGACTCATTAAAATATAGATTCCTGGATCCCACACACATCTAGGAATTCACTGACAAATTTGGGCATCGGTTTGCTATTGCCTGTCAGTGCAGGAAGTTAGGAAATTTAACTCGGGCCCAGGAGGGAAGTGAGGCATCTTTGCATGATAAGGCCAGCAATACTCACTCAGAAGAAACAAAATCAGAGCTGTGATTTTAGCGATCATAAATATTAGTCCCTTAAATTGTGTGTAAGAAATACCTACTTCTTTATTCTTTTAAATCTGATTTTAAGTTCTTATCCTTCCAGGATGTCAAGAAAGAACCTCCCTCTTTCACGCCTGACCCCATCCCCCACTCACTTCCTGGAACTCAGCTTCCTGGGATGTCCAGAAACAGTGCAAGACCACCAGTTCTGACTTAGCCACGGTCAGCACTGGCGTTCACAGCGTCCGCAGCTGCAGTGGACTCTTGGAGATCAGATTTGCCTCTTGCATGTTCTTGTTGGGGCATGGGGATCTTTGCTGAGGCTGCGAAATCACCCAGTCATCTGAGATAACATCCCCTCTCCAGGGAGCTGCCGCAGTTGGGAACGGTGGCTTCCCACTGCTTGCCAGGTCTGGGGACCATCTGCCCATCCCCAGCCCCTGGAAATCTCTTCCTCCTCTCTCCCTCCATCAAAAACTCTCCTTTCTCTCTCCATGTCTCCCACTCATGACAACTAATAAACTCTCTGCAGTGATCTCAAGCCTTGGAGAAAACAAAAGCCTGGAACAAAAGTCACGTGGGCAGGGTGCTGGATGTGTTAGCAGAAGAAGAGTCTGGAGACCCTTCCTCCTGTGGGCCTCAGTTCTTGGTAAGGATGCTAAGAACCTAAGATCTTGCCTGTTGCAAGAAAGTTTATTAACAGTAAGGGAAGAAAGAACAGGCTGCAAAGAGTTGATCACAACTGAGCAACTGAACACACACAAAGAAAGAACAGAGAGAACACCATACGAGAGAGGTGGCCCCCCTGAAGGGAGGCAAAGGCCCTGGAGGGCTGGGATCCAGAGTTTTCAAGGCAGGATCATTTACATAATCCAGTGGGGTCATTGATTGACAGCCTTGATTGACAGCTGCACGCTATATAATAAGATGCTCTGCTGCACATGTCCTTCCCATAATTCAATCTGTTATAATTAGATGTATGTGTTCATGGAATATTTATGAGCAGTTAATGAGTCTAATGGCCCCCAAAGGTTAGTACAGGATAGTGTGAGGTGTGTGCGTGTAAACTGCTCGGTGGGATTAGGCAGCTACTGTATGGTTAGCTAAAGGTGTCGTGTCTCCTTATTCTTAGCTAACTTCCTGCCTATCAAATGCAGCGCTCACCCTGCCCTCCTCCTCTGGGGACGTGTCAGTCCCTGAAAGCAGAGACCGTTGTGATGGGTAGCAGCTGACAGGTAGCGAGGGACAAGGTGGACTGCCTACAATACCAGCAGACCTAAGAAGGGACTGAAAAAAATAACTTCCCAAAAAGGTAGAGTTTCTATTGAGAAGCGTGACAGATCCCAGGATAAAAGAAGAAGGGAAGAAAATGGAAGGAAAATGTTTCTGGAAAGAGAGAAAGATGGAGAAACACATGTTATACAACAAATGCCTACAGAGCAAAGTAAGAGAGGGAGCAAGAACAATCAGGAAAGAAAAAACTGGACCGAACACAGATGCTTGATGGAAGAAGAAACACAAACAGCTGATGAAGATAAGCAAAGATGCTGGACTGGGCATCTCAAATTAAAACCACGGTGAGGTCTGCCGCATGTCCACCATATTGGCCAAAATCTTAAAATGTGATCATAACAAATGGTGAGAACACGAAGAAATGAGAATCCTTGGTAGGAGTGGAAACTGTTACAATCACTTTGGAAAACAAATTGACATTGTCTAGGAAATATGAAGCTGGGAGCACCCGTTTAACCCAGAAATTTCACTACCAAGTACTCAACATATAGTCCCCAAACTCCTGAGGGACCTCAAGACTCTTACAGGGGTCCTGCAAGGTCAAAGAAAAAAAATCTCATTCTAATACTTAGAAGTGATTGGATTTTTTCACTGTGTGTTTCATTTTCAGGTACTTATAAATTTAAAAAAGTTGCTGTTATTCCTTAAGCGTGTCCTTAAAGCAGAGAAAGGCATTAGCTTTATTAAATCTCAACTCTTGACAAACATCTTTTTAATATTTTATGTGATAAAATGAGAAATACACCTGAAATGTTTCAGCTGCATATTGAAATGTGAGGTTGATACTGAGGAAAGAGAGATCGCTTGAACTGTGAGCTGAATTGACCGTGTTTTCCGTGGAACACCGTTTTTATTTGAAACAAATACTGACAGGCAAAGCCAGTTGCTCAATCTTGAACATTTGAAAGATATTTTCACAAAAATGAATGAAGTGAATCTTTCACTCTTGGAGGAAATTAATATTCTTTGTTGCCAGTGGTAAGATTCCACCTTTCAGATTTCACATTGCAACTGACACTTAAGAAATTCCTGCTTGTCAAATTTTGGTGTAAAACTGGAGAATATCCACAATTACTTGAAAAGTCTATTAAAATATTACCATTATTTTCAACTCCGTATGTGAGCAAGGCCAGATTTTCGCCACATGTGTCAACCAAAACAAGTGAAAATAGGTTGCAAGAACCCCCCTGGTGGTCCAGTGGTTGGAATCTGCCTGCCATTGCAGGAGACACGGGTTCCATCCCCGGTCAGGGAACTAAGATCCCACATGCTGCACAGCAACCGAGCCTGCCAGCCACGACTAGAGACAAGATCGGTGTCTGGTTCCACCATCAGGGCGGCCATAAACTCCCTTGTATGTTTCTCCTCTGTTCACTGGTGAGTACTTCTCTGCAACAGAACTGCTTGGAAAGATCCGCACCAAGGAAAGATCCCACATGCCACAACCAAGACCCAATGCAGCCAAAAATAAGTAAACAAGTATTTTAATTCAAAAAAACACAATAGTTTGTAGGAACAGACATGAAGATCCAGCCACTAAAGAGGTTTCTCTTAATGTAGAACAATGCCTCTCTTCATTAATTGTTTTCAGAAACTAGAGTCATTTTTCATAAAGATAATTTGCTTATATCAGTACCTAATGGAACAACAGACTGGTTCCAAATAGGAAAAGGAGAGTACATCAAGGCTGCATATTGTCACCCTGCTTATTTAACTTGCATGCAGAGTACATCATGAGAAACACTGGACTGGAAGAGGCACAAGCTGGAATCAAGATTGCTGGGAGAAATATCAATAACCTCACATATGCAGATGACACCACCCTTCTGGCAGAAAGTGAAGAGGAACTAAAAAGCCTGTTGATGAAAGTGAAAGAGGAGAGTGAAAAAGTTGGCTTAAAGCTCAACATTCAGAAAACTAAGATCATCGCATCTGGTCCCGTCACTGCGTGGGAACTAGATAAGGAAACAGTGGAAATAGTGTCAGACTTTATTTTGGGGGGCTCCAAAATCACTGCAGATGGTGATTGCAGCCATGAAATTAAAAGATGCTTACTCCTTGGAAGGAAAGTTATGACCAACCTAGATAGCATATTAAAGAGCAGAGACATTACTTTGCCAACAAAGGTCCACCTAGTCAAGGCTACGGTTTTTCCAGTGGTCGTGTATGGATATGAGAGTTGGACTGTGAAGAAAGTTGAGGGCCGAAGAATTGATGCTTTTGAACAATGGTGTTGGAGAAGACTCTTGAGAGTCCCCTGGACTGCAAGGAGATCCAACCAGACCATTCTAAAGGAGATCAGTCCTAGGTGTTCATTGGAAGGACTGATCATGAAGCTGAAACTCCAGTACTTTGGCCACCTCATGTGAAGAACTGACTCATTTGAAAAGACCCCGAAGCTGGGAAAGATTGAAGGCAGGAGAAGAAGGGGGTGACAGAGGATGAGATGGTTGGATGGCATCACTGACTGAATGGACATGAGTTTGAGTAAACTCTGGGAGCGGGTGACAGACAGGGANATGAAGCTGAAACTCCAGTACTTTGGCCACCTCATGTGAAGAGTTGACTCATTGGAAAAGACCCTGATGCTGGGAGGGATTGGGGGCAGGAGGAGAAGGGGACGACCGAGGATGAGATGGCTGGATGGCATCACTGACTCAATGGACGTGAGTCTGTGTGAACTCTGGGAGTTGGTAATGGACAGGGAGGCCAGGCGTGCTGCGATTCATGGGGTCACAAAGAGTCGGACATGACTGAGTGACTGAACTGAACTGAACTGAATGTCTTTTAGAAAGACTTTATTTTTAGAGCAGTTTTTAGTTGACAGTAAAACGGAGAGAATGGTACAGAGATCTTTCCCAAATGAGCCCTGCTCCCACAGATCCACAGCCTCCCGGGTATCAACATCCCCCACCAGATGGTACACTCGTTACATTTATTGAACCTACAATGATCCATCAAAAACACCCACAGCCCATAGTTTGCAGTGAGGTTCACTCTTGGTGTTGTTCACTCTGCGGGTCTGCACAAACATATAAGGATATGCATCTACCGTTATGGTATCACACTGAGTATTTTCACCACCCTAAGATCGCTGTTATTTTAAATCAATTCATAAATATCTTTAAGTTGTCTTGTTTCTAATTCCTGAAACATTAATAGCTCTTTAAGGTCCTCAAAAAATTTTAGAAGTGAAAAAGCTCCTGACGGCAAGCAGTTTAAAAAGTTCTATTGCAGAGAAATACTCACTCGTGCCCAGAGAAGCACAGAAGGATATTTACGGCAGCCCTGCTGGTGTTGCCCAAACCCTAGATTCAACGCACTCAACCTGAGAATGAATAATAAATAAATAGTGTGTTCATACAGTGCAACAGGAGTGAGTATTGCAGACACGCTCATGAACATTAATGACCTACAACAGAGATTAATCTCAGTAATGTAATGTTGAGGGCCGAAAGGAAGTGAATGGAGAATATGGTTGGTATCATTTCATTGACATATAAGCAAAGACAATCCCAAGCTAAAAACACAGGATTCAAACTGAAACAATCCCTATTTCCTTACACAAACTCCCAAGACAAGCAATGGGTTGATACACCCAGAATTCCAGAAAAAGCTTCTGTCCAAGAGCAGGGCTTCAGGAATGGACTGTGGAACCGTGTACTGGAAGCTTCAAAGAAAATGTTTCATTTTATCAACAAGGAGTAAGTAGCTTGCTGCGTGTCCTATTTTTTTTTCAGTCTTCATACTGCACACACATTATAAGATTCTGTATCTATCCAGTTTTTATCAAAGCAATCTAGACAAAAAAAAAAAAAAAACTCATGAAAATTAAGTCAACTTTGGAAATGAAGGATAAAGCAGAAAGACTCGCCCACTAAATACACTGCTAATCCACAGTAACAGAATCAGGGCAGCACACGTGAGAACAAGCAGGCCACAGGAAGGGTAAAAGGGCTGAGAGAGAGTCCTGTGGATATTCAGGACGTTTACAGCCCCACCAATTACACTGGAACAGGGCACTTCCCTGGTGGTACAGTGGATAGGAATCTGCCTACCAGTGCGGGGGACACGGGTCCGATTTCTGGTCTGGGAAGATGCCACATGCCAGGGAGCAGCTAAGCTGTGCACCACAGCTGCTGAGCCCCTGCTCTGCAACAAGAGAAGTCGCTGCTCCCTGCAACTCGAAAAAGCCCTTGAAAGCAACAAAGACCTAGCACAGCCAAAAATAAATAAACAGAAATTTAAAAAGAAAAACAGAAACACACACTTAGTATACATAGTGTTGGGAAAGTTGGCTCAACAGATTAAGAAGAGAACTGGATCTTTACCTAACCCAACATTTCAAGATAGACTCCAGATGAGCTAAATACCATCTGGAGTCTGTGTGAAAGATACAATGACAATACAAACAGACAATAACAGAAGCCTATAGGTGCATGACCCAGGACTAGAAAGGGACTTCTTAAACAAAATCTAAAAAGCATAAGGTAAAAAAAAAATTTAATGGATTTGAAAACCTCAAAATTAAGGATTTTTGTGCAATGAAATTTAACAGGTCAACCAAACAAGAATAGGTATTTAAAACTAACGAGGGATTAACACTGAAAATCTTCAAAGAACTCCCACAAATTAAAAAAAAAATCTACAAGAAAAAGTCAGGAGCCCCCAAAGAAAGTGATCAATAGCCACAGTCAGCTCACAAAAGGGAAATCCTGACGGCACATGAGAGACACTTGCACCTAGAGAAATGCAAATTAAACAGCAAGGTTCCATCACTTAGCATCTACCAGCTTAGCAAAAATTAGAAAGCTGGATAAAGCCAGTGGGTTTCAAGGGTGTGGGGATGTGGAGGCCCTTGGCAGTGTTTCTGAGTGTGCAGAGGCTGCAGCCCTCCTGGGGACCATTCTCGGGGGGCTTAGACTACACACTCAAATACTCTGTGGCCCAGCAAGTCTGTTCCTGGGTATAGATCACAGAGGAGCTCTCAAAGTGCCTGAATGNCAGCTTAGCAAAAATTAGAAAGCTGGATAAAGCCAGTGGGTTTCAAGGGTGTGGGGATGTGGAGGCCCTTGGCAGTGTTTCTGAGTGTGCAGAGGCTGCAGCCCTCCTGGGGACCATTCTCGGGGGGCTTAGACTACACACTCAAATACTCTGTGGCCCAGCAAGTCTGTTCCTGGGTATAGATCACAGAGGAGCTCTCAAAGTGCCTGAATGTGGCTCTCTTGAGTACTGGTTGTGTCCATTTGGGAGGGGAAAGATGGAATAAATATGGCAGACACCCACGATGGAACACTCTGGCAGTTAGAATCAGCAGACCAGAAGTACACAGACAAGCAGGAAGAGATGGTACACACACAGCGCTGCATTTGGGAAAAAAAGAAGGAAACAGCTCCATTCTGTTTTGTACATTGAAGTCCTACATGCTATCTGCTATACAATCTACAACAGCACAAGCAAACATGAAGGAATATGCAAGTACATCAGAAAGACGTCCTCAGAGAGAGGAGGAGAAGGGTAAAACAAAAAGGAATGAATACTAGAAAGCAGCAGCAAAAGGAACCAAGTGGGGATAAAGGACAGGTTGCCCAGAAATGAGGAGAGTGTGGAAATCAGCCTGTGACTGCCTGGCTGCCCGACCACCCATTGCTGGGGGTTAAGAAGCCAGAGGGCTCCTCCAGGGCCAGCACCTCAGTCCCACCTTCTGATGAAGAGCTGCTTAAACTTTCACCGGCCAGTGTGCATTTGAATAGGCCAAGACACAATGATACGGGATATTAGTCAGTGTTCCCCAGAGAAGCAGAACCAGCAGGGGATGTGTGTGTGTGTGTGTGCCTTTCTCTAGTAGATGGATAGATAGATAGAGATATAGACAGATGGATGGCTAGATAGATACAGACAAGGGGGCAGTGCAGAGAGGTATTTCATCTCTACGTAGAGGGAAAAGAAGATGCATTCCAGGAATTGGCTCATACTGTAGGGGCTGGCAAGTTTGAAATCTGTATGGCTGGCCAGTAGGCTGCAAACTTTCAGGCAGGAGTCAAGGCTGCAGGCTAGAGGCAGAATTTCTTCTTTCTTTGGGAAACCTTGGTTTTGCTTTTAAGACATTCCAACTGATTGCACTAGGCCCCCCTAGATTATCAAGAATAATCACATGGTCTCTTACTTAAAGTCAACCAACTGTAGATATGAACTACATCTACAAAATCCCTTTACGACAACACCTGGGCTACCGTGGGTTGAATAACCAGGCACTGTAGACCAGCCAAACTGACAGATGAAACTATCACAGATGGCGTCCAGATCACATAAGAATAGCCTTTGACAACAGATTCATTACAGACAATTGGGCATCCAGGGATATCAGTTCACAAATACCATCCTGTTGGGTTGAATAACCAGACACTGTAGACCAATCAAATTGACACATGAAACTCAGGTTCAAAGCCAATAAGCAAGGATAAGTGTCAATAGAAAGGAAAGATGCTTCATTTAGAAAAGTTCATCTGGGGGGAAGGTGGACTCCTGTCCAGAGGCCAGCTCCAAAGATTCTGCTCAACCCTGACAATTTTTTAAGGGAAAAGGGGAAAACAATTTCAGTTCATCATTAAGGCATGACGTCAGATTCTTCATCATTTTTCCATCCTGTGCAGACTGCCAGCTTCTCTTGTTTTCCTTTGGATTTTATCTTGCCCATCTGGTGCCCCTGCAGATTTGCTAAGGGGAAAGTGAGGACAGAAAGTCAGTCATTCTTGAACTTTAAAAAAAAAATTTTAATGTGGACCATTTTTAAGGTTTTTATTGAATCTTTTACAATATGCTTCTGTTTTTGTTTGTTTGTTTGGCCTCGAGGCAGGTGAGATCTTAGCTCCCCAATCAGAGTTTGAACCTGTACCCCCTGCATTGGAAGACAGTCTTTAACCACTGGATCACCAGGGAAGTCCCCATTCTTTACTTTCTTAAGTCTTCATTCTTACTCCTTTTAATCCAGGAAAGGAATCAACAGGTTAGCTGAGGCATAAATGCAGTAAAGCAAAAATCAGGAGTTTGGTTAAATGTTACCTGAAAGAAAGTGAAACTATCAGTCTTTCAGTCGTGTCCGACTCTTTACGACCCCATGGACTGTAGCCAGCAGTGATCAGGAAGGGATCTGACCCTACAGATCCCACTGCTGGAGGCTTGCAAAGTTGTCCCTGCCTCCTCCAGTCTTTAGCTGTTGATGGCAACCCACTCCAGTACTCTTGCCTGGAAAGTTCCATGGATAGAGGAACCTCGTAGGCTACAGTCCATGGGGTCCCAAAGAGT
This sequence comes from Oreotragus oreotragus, assembly GCA_006410675.1. Lineage (NCBI taxonomy): Eukaryota > Metazoa > Chordata > Mammalia > Artiodactyla > Bovidae > Oreotragus > Oreotragus oreotragus. The sequence goes on along the minus strand of SJYX01010049.1, from coordinate 221,329 downwards.
CAGACACGACTGAGCAACTTTCACGTTCACTTTTCACTTTAGGTGAAACTGCTAAAACACAGAACCAAGGGCTCTAGCCAAGCAGAAATCCGTTCCTTGCAAAGGGACAGGCCGGCTCGCTGCCGACCACCCGGCCGCGCTCAGTTCCAGGCGCGGCCCCAAGCCATCTCAACAAAGCTGCTCGAGCCTGGGGCGGAGGGAGCGACGGACGGATGAGCTGCGAGGTCCTGCAGCGCAGCCCAGCGGTGGGACGTGGAACTGCCACTCACACTCACGGGCCGCACCTGCAGGCGGCGTGGAGCCAGGGATGTTGATCCCCAGCTGGACGACCACCTCCTGCTTCGATGCCGCCAGCTACTGCTAATCTCTGATGACTATGCCCTCTCGCCCCTAGACGAGTCAGAGTCTCTTTCTGTTGCTCCCAATCACGGGAAACTTAGTGGACCTGGTGAGTGAAGAGTTCATTGATGGGTCCTTCATAATGTCCCCCGGGACTGGGGTCTTGAGATTGATGAGTAGAGACTACACCTATTGCATCTGGGGTAAGAGGACAGAGGTCAGAGGTCTCATCCGATCAAGGCTTGGTCTTCCTGGCTTGGGAGAGTCTGAACTATAAGGTGGGGCTTCTCTTGGGGAGGCAGTGACTTGGATGAGAACCGGGCTTTACCAGACCAGCCCCACCCTGTGTGAAAGGTGGGCAGAGTCAGGGACCGGGAGCCCCTGCAGAAGACCCCTTGCTCACACACGGACCCCACAGAAGGGACCAAGGGAAGCTCAGGTCTTGGTTTCCAAGTCATCGCCTCTGAAGAGTCCAGGAGGGTTCTAGAGCGAGACCCAGTTCCCAAGAAACCATGACCCTAACTCTCCTCCAGGCCAGCCCCAAATCCTACAGAAACAGTGCGCCCAGAGGCTTTCAAAGTAGAGGGCTTGGGACTTCCCTGGTCGTCTGGTGGCTAAGACCCAGCGCTCCCAATGCAAGGGATTCAGGTTTGATCCCTGGTCAGGGAGCTAGATCCCTCAGGCTGCAACTAGGACCCAGCCCAGTCAAAAGAATAAGTCAAAGTACATATATTTTTAAAGGGAGAAAAAGAAATAATACTTTAAAAAAAAAAAAAGTAAAGGCCTTAATGGTCATTGGATGAGCTATTAGGTTGTTTCATTTTCCAAATACAACTCAACCCTCCCAGGTCCAGAAGGACCCAAAAATGGATGGATCAGATTCAAGGCCAAATCCACACGCCCAGCAGGGCTGTAGCCGCCACATCACTCGGGAGCCCCCTTTGTGGGAGAAGCGCTTGGGAGTTGACTCTTGAATACAGCCAACGGGGATACTCATCATTCACATATTATAGGCAGGGGAGTTTCCTTAAGTCACACACAAGAAAATGAGAAGGAAAAGATCCAAGGAGCTAAAGGGGGTGACCCTGTGCATAGGTGAGAGACTGCTGCAGGCTGTTTACTGGAAGCTTACAGGCGTGCATTTCACTCCGTCGTTCCTCTGTGCTTTTCCATAGCTATGATTACAGTTCAGTCACTCAGTAGTGTCTGATTCTTGTGAACCTGCACTGTAGCCCACCAGGCTCCTCTGTCCGTGGGATTCTCCAGGCAAGAATACTGGAGTGGGTTGCCATTTCCTTCACCAGGGCATCTTCCTGACCCAGGGATCAAACCCAGGTCTCCTGCGTTACAGGCGGTCTCCTGCATTGCAGGTGGACTCTTTACCGACAGTCACTAGGGAAGCCGTGCTTTTACATACATTTGAGTCTCAAAGCAACCCGTTGCCTGAGTAAGAAAACCAAAGACTTCTTGTATTATTTTCTTCTATTTCTTCTGTTGGTTTCTTACTTATAAGTCTGGTGACCTTATCTTTGGAAATAAGAGTAATCACAGTTAACACCTGTGAGTACTTAGTCCACACCAGGCCTTCCACCATCACAACACCACCATCATAACTTATTAACACATAAGTCCCAGGCATGTACACAGCTCAACAGAGGCACTTGTATTATTTTCATCTGATGTAGGATAAAATAGGCTCAACACTTGTGATACAAAATCTGAACTTCACAGCATCACAGTATCTTAAGGCTTGGTGGTTTCTAGAGCTAACCTAATTCTTTCACCTTCTTCAGCCAGGAACTAAACAGTTGCAGAGTTTCAAGGAGTTTCACCACCTCCTCTGGCTACTCCCACAAGGACCCGTGTAGCTTCTTAATCTTAATTGCAGGAACTTTTCTTTTTGATGCAAACACAACTATTTTTAAACTGGAGTATATCTGATTTAAAATGTTGTGTTAGTTTCAGATGTAGAGCAAAACGCTCTAGCATATACATATGTGTGCGTGCTAAGTCACTTCAGTGGTGTCTGACTCTTTGCAACACTGTGGACTGTAGCCCACCAGGCTCCTCTGTCCATGGGATTTTCCAGGCAAGAATAGTGAAGTGGGTTGCCATGCCTTCCTCCAGGGGATCTTCCCAACCCAGGGATCAAACCCACATCTCCTGCATTGGCAGGCAGGTTCTTTATCACTAGGCCCCCTGGGAAGCCCAGTTATATATCTACATGTATCGATTCCTTTTCAGATTCTGTTCCCATGTAGGTTATTACAGAGGATGGAGTGGAGGTCCCTGTGCTGTACAGGAGGTCCTTGTTGCATATCTGCTTGTATTTGTGGGAATGTTAACCCTAACCTCCTGATCTAGCCCTCCCACTCCGCCACTCCCTGTGTCAACCACAGCTTCGTTTTCTATGTTGGTGAGTCTGCTTCTGTTTCGTAAAGTTCATTTGTCCCATTCCTTTAGATCCCTCTCATAAGTGATATTGTATGGTGGTGCTCTTTCTCTGTTCGACTTCCTTCACTTTGTATAATGATCTGTAGGTCCACCCATGTTGCTGGAAATGGCCTGATTTCATTCTTTGTAATGGATGATTAATATTCCTTAGTGTGTGTGTGTGCACGCATGTGTGCGTGTGTGTATGTGTGTGCATGCATGTCTGTGTCTCTGTGTACGTGCATGTGTGTCTGTGTCTGTGTATGTGTGTGTATGTATGTGTATGTATGTGTGTGCATGTGTGCATGTGCATGTGTCTGTGTGAGTGTGTGCACACATGTGTGTGTCTTGTGTGTGCATGTGTGACTGTGTGTGCATGTGTGTGCGTGTGTGTCTGTGTGTGTGCATTGTGTGTGCACATGTGTGCACGTGTGCATGTGTGTGTGTGCGCGCACACGTGTATGTGTGTGTCTCTGTGTGTGTGTGTGCATGTGTGTGTGTCTGCGTGTGTGTGTGTCTCTGTGTGTGCACGTGTGTGTGCATGTGTGCATGTGTGTGTGTGTGTGCACATGTGTGCACGTGTGCATGTGTGTGTGCATGCACACGTGTATGTGTGTGTCTCTGTGTGTGTCTGTGTGCGTGTGTGTGTGCATGTGTGCGTGTGTGTGTGTGTGCGTGCGTGTGTGCACATGTGCATGCACTTGTGTGTCTGTGTGCATGGGTGTGCATGTATGTGTCTATGTGTGTGCTGCGTCTGTGTGCATGTGTCTGTGTGTGTGTGTGCGTGCATGTGTGCATGCATAGGTGTGCATGCGTGTATATGTGTGCGTGTGTGTGCATGCGTGTGTCTATGTGTGTGCTGCGTGTGTGCGCACGTGTGTGTGTGCGTGCTAGTGTGTGCATGTGTGTGCATGTGTGCGCGTGTATGCACATGTGTCTGTGTGTGTGTGTGCTGCGTGTGTATGCACGTGTGTCTCTGTGTGTGTGTCTGTGTGCGTGTGTGTCTCATCCTCTTTGTCCGCTCCTCCGTCAGTGAGCACGGGTTGTCTCCATGTCTTGGCTGTTGGCAATAGTGCTGCAATAAACATTGAGGTGCACGTGTCTTTCAAGTTTTGGTTTCCTGTGGGTACACACCCAGGAGTGGGGCTGCTGGATCATATGGCAGCTCCATTTTTAGTTTTTTAAGGAACCCCCATGCTGTTCTCCATGGTGACTACATTCCAACCATTTGCAGACATCACCATTAAAGCATAGAAAATACCCCCCCAAAACTGGCCTATAACAAGACACTCCAGACTGGCCCTGAGCAGGAGTCTCCCCATTTTATACTCTGCAGCTGAGAGGCATCGTGAACATTTTGCATTGTTAAGAATTCCACAACACTAACATGGAAAGCATGGAGTAAAAGCTTTCCTTGTGGGAGGCTGTCTCCTGGTGTGAGTGATCTTGCTAGGCGGCCCTGCTTGTGCCCCACTGATGGTATGATTGCCCAATTCCAGAAGAATTTGCGAGGTTTCCGGCCAAGTGTCCAGGACTCTCAAAGCTGTGGGTGAATGCAAACAAACGCACTCACTTTCACTTGAGAGAAATCCAAGCCCCAAAGCAGACAGTCCCTTAGGAGCACCTCTTTGAAAGAAATATCCAGTCTCAACGGGGCGTTGTCCGAAGTGGAATCCTTGTCAGACACCAAAACCAGGAAAGCAGTTTAGTGACTGAACCAACTTGGGTCTGCTTGCCCCCCAGCACGCAGTAAAGCCAGTTTGCTGATGCCAAGTGGCGGTGAAGGGAAGTGTAGTGTTTACTGCAGGGCATCAAGCAAGGAAGCCAGGAGCTAGGGCTTAAAAGGGTCAAGCTCCTCAGTGGCTTTCAGGGAAAGATTTTTAAAGGCAAGACAAGGGAGAGGATTGCAGGGTATGTGACCAGCTTGTGGACAAGCTTCTGATGGGCTGGTGGTGAGGTAACTGGGAGTCAGTATCAACAACTTTCACGTTCCAACCCGTATGGGGTCTACGTCCTGTGGGCAGCACGCAGTTAACTTCTCCCACCTGGTGAGGGTTTCAGTATCTGCAAAACGGCTCCAAGAACATGGCTCAGAGTATTATCTGCAGCCCTTGAGGAGGAGCCAAGTGTCTCTGACTTTGTTTAATGGTGAAACTGTTATTCATTTGTCTTGCTTGACGATTTTCCTTTGTTGTCACATTTTCTCACTTCTCTGATTAAATTTATTCTTTGGAATTCAGAGAAAGCCTAGAAGGCTAAAGTTTTTATATAAACAAGAAGCAGGCAGCCCCCACCTACCATAGGGTCCTGCTCGGTTACACTTCTGGTTTTAGATAGGAAATTAGAACTCTCCCAAGGATGGTCGGACCTAGCTAGGACCCTGTGTGTTCATTTGGTCCTCATGGTTGTTAGTTTCACTTGTCAGTTTTCCATTAGCCTCTGTCCTGCCCACTCCCCTCCACGCTGCCCCATACCCCAGACAACCTGGCTTTGTTTTACGTCGATGACAAGAATCCAGGATTGGATCTGTCTTTTCTTGCTTCTGTCGGCCTGCTGGGATCCTCTCCCAAATGCACTGGAAACCCTCATTGCTCTTTGTCAGATGTCTGTATCGCTTTTCCATATGACTTGTTAATAGTGCTCAGAGAATTGCGATGGCAAAAAAGACCAAAAACAACAAAAAACAAAAAAACCACCTAATTTTTAAAATGCTACGAGCAGATACGTGACATTGTCAAACCTTGCTGGTTATGATGCTCCAGCCACGTTCTGTTTCTTCAATTTGGATGCAGAAAAGATGCCACTTGAGTGGGGAGCTCAGGACAGCCAGTTGTGTCAAACTCATTCCCCGGTCCCTAAACAGCCACGGGTGAGGACAGCAAATGTGTTACGTGGGAATGATGGCAACAGCTGGGTGATTTGCTTGAGAAACTTTGCTGAAGAGATCGGTGCCATGGAGGCAGGGGGCAGGGGGCGTGCTTGTCTGGGGGTTGCCAGGGCTCATGGCACAAGCTGGAGCTTGGCGTTTATGCAGATGTCACATAAGATAAGCTTGCAAGCATGACCATTTCTTGATCAATTCTTGACAATCACCTGAACAATCCGATTGTGATGATAACAAACACACAGGCCCCANGCAGGGGGCGTGCTTGTCTGGGGGTTGCCAGGGCTCATGGCACAAGCTGGAGCTTGGCGTTTATGCAGATGTCACATAAGATAAGCTTGCAAGCATGACCATTTCTTGATCAATTCTTGACAATCACCTGAACAATCCGATTGTGATGATAACAAACACACAGGCCCCATTTACAATTCCTTTGTTTCTCTTAGAACCTGCAATGAAAAAATAAAAGACTTAGTCTTAGAGATAGAGTTGACCTTCAACTTGATTTAAGATGGGGTCTGGGTTTTCTTCCCATTTCATCCCCTCATCACCTACAGGAAAGCAGGCAAGTTGCTTGTCCATGTTTCAGGAATCTGTGGGACAGGGCACAGAGGAGGATGGCAGGGCAAAAGGGCAAGGGATTGGAAATACAGCATGTATTCAGGTTCTTGTAAAATAGCTGACTTCAAAGACACCAGGGGACCTCACAGTTTAATAGAAATCTGCAAATGTTTTTAAAGAAGTCTCTTTGCATCATAATTAATTACTTTGAAAATAGTTAAGAACAAATAAATGGCATTTTATCCAATTGGGTTACCAGTGGACACCTTTGGCTTATGTGGCTCTAGAGGTAAAGAACCCACCTGCCAATGCAGGAGAATAAGAGATACAAGTTTGATCCCCAGCTCGGCAAGATCCCCCGGAGGAGGGCATGGCAACCCACTGCGGTATTCTTGCCTGCAAAATCCTATGGACGGAGGAGCCTGCTGGGCTACCATCCATGGGCTCGCAAAGAGTCGGATACAACTGAAGCGACTAAGCACGCACATATGTTGATATGAATGTCCCTAGGGGACACCAGCCTAGGGGCACAGCTCAGAAATTCTGCATTTAGGTCCCAGCTCCACCCTTGGCGATCTGCAACCTGTCCTCCTCTTGACCGCGTTTTCCCTGCAGAAGACAGCAAGGTGAGGCTGTGATGTGTGAGGTCTGCGGTTCTTCATGATGTTAGGGTCAGGGCGCGCACTGCAATAGATGTGACTGGTGGTCCACTTAGACCCACTGTACCCCCTTCTCTGTGTCCACCCATCTCCCTGCCTCTGCAAGCTAAGGGCCAGCACCTGGACTGCTTCCCTGGTCTGCCCTGGGCCCCCCGAGTCAGCAGGGCCCAGAGAACTAAGGGCTGGGGGGTTACATCTCCTGCATCTCCTGCCCCCGTAGGCAATGGCTCATTTGGGTGTGAAAACCCAGCAATGAGGGCCAAGCAGACAAGCAGAGGAGTGCCTGAGTGACTGCCACTCCAGGGTAGCGGGCCGCCCCACCCCCTACCTGTGGCCTCGCCCCTCCCCTGTCTGCTCACCCAAGCCCTTCCCACTTTCTCCTAGGAAGGGTTCCCTGGTCTGCTNCTGCCCTAAATCTTTCCCAGTATCAGGGTCTTTTCAAATGAGTCAGCTCTTCGCATCAGGTGGCCAAAGTATAGGAGTTTCAGCTTCAACATCAGTTCTTCCAGTGAATACCCAGGACCTGTCTCTTATACACATCTAGATGTGTATAAGAGACAGGGGTAACATCTCCTGCCCCCGTAGGCAATGGTTCATGTGGGTGTGAAAACCCAGCAATGAGGGCCAAGCAGACAAGCAGAGGAGCGCTTGAGTGACTGCCACTCCGGGGTAGTGGGCCATCCCACTGCCCACCCTTGGCCTCTCCCCTCCCCTGTCTGCTCACCCAAGCCCTTCCCACTTTCTCCTAGGAAGGGTTCCCTGGTCTGCTTCTGCAGAAACTGACTTAAAATTCACATGTAACAGACACAGCAAAATTCATAGTCATCGAACAGAGCTGTCTGCATCTGCGGTGCAAGCTTACTGATAATTAAAGAGGTTCGCACCTGAAAGAAATGGGCATGTAGAATGGCACCACATACCCTGATTCTCCAGGATCAGAGGCTGAGAAGACGGTCTCAGTGAGGGACTGCATCCGGTTTAAAACTCTTCCACCTCCAAGTTGTCCTGGAGAAGCACCCATACGCCCTGAGTGTGTGAGTGCAACCAGCAAGGGTGGTGATGGGAGGCGGTGATGAAGCGTAGAGGTGGACGGAAGACAGAAATGCTGAGGAAGGCACCTAGGAGCCTGCGTTCAGGGCAGCGAGTGAACCAGGATGGAGCCAGGAAGCAGAGCGTCCCCTCGCTTCTCCTCCAAATGCCCAAATCCAGAGCAGGTTGAAAGTCAAATGGCCTTTTCTTCCTCTATGGCCACCTTGCCCTTCTCCACCTTCCCCTCATCCTAGCTCCTTCCTTCCTCCCCAGAAAAGCATGGACTGCCATGGGTCACACCCCCAGGGAAGCCCTGTGATTCTGAAGAACGCCTCCCTCCCATCACAGGGTCTGCAGTCCAGGCAGGACCAGAAGGATGTCAGTGAGGGTGGTGGTTGGAGTGTTTCTGAGGGTCTGACAGAAGGGGGGGAGTCTGGTGGTCGTGTCTAGGGGTTAAAAATTATCTCCTGGAGAGGATGATCTGGAGGTGAGCCTCGAACAGTGGCCACAGGGAGGAGAGAGAAGGGCATTCTAGAAACTCAAAAGTGAGGGGGCTGGGCTGCCCAGAGAGTAACGCCCTAAGACCACAGTGTGTGTGGTTCAGGAGACAGGGTGGGAGAAGAGATCAGGAAACTGCGAGAGAGAAGACACAGAGGAACCAGCCTGAAGCCGCTTCCATTCACAGCAAGGGTCTTGAACTTCATCCTGTACACAGTGAGCAGTGACTGTCGGGAAAGTGAAAGTATAGTCGCTCAGTTGTGTCCAGCTCTTTGCAACCCCATAGACTGTAGCCTGCCAGGCTCCTCTGTCCATGAAATTCTCCAGGCAAGAATACTGGTATAGGGGTTGCCATTCTCTTCTCCAGGGGCTCTTCCCAACCCAGGGATCAAACCCAGATATCCCTCACTGCAGGCAGATTCCTTACAGTCTGAGCCACCAGGGGACTCAACTGACTGCCCCTCAAATACTTTCAAGGTCACTCAGATACCTCCAAAGCCACGGAAATTGATTCCTCTTCCCAGGACTCCCTGGCCCAACCTGCATGCCAAAGCCAGAGGCTGCTAATTTCAGCTCCCATTAAGCTCTGCTGCAGGGCCCCGGAGCCCCTTAATGAAGAGGAGTGCGAGAGCCTGCTCTGTGCACAGGAGGAGCTGAGAACTCGTTTGTATCCGTGACAGGGTGCAAGGAGAGCCAGAATCTCGCTCCAGCCAGATCGCGGAGACACCAGCCCTGACTTTATGGAGTCTTAATTAGACCTCCTTGGTCCTCTTGTTATTATTTCGTGTTAGCCTTAAAAAAAAAAAAAAAAATACAGGAGGAATCCCCAGTATCTCACACTACCGGAGTGCACATTTTATGGCGAGAATGCAGATGGTGGGGGTCTGCTTCCCGACAACCTGCAGGGCTGAGAAGCCAGGGGAAGGGGCTTCATTCTCGCGGAGGTGGGTGAATCATTTCTTGTCCTGATGAACTCTCGCTTGGGGAGCACCACGAGCTACCTGCAAAGGATGCTTCACCTGCCTCACCCATCTGAACCCAGGTGGCTTCCTGGGTGGGGCGGGGGTAGGTTAGAGCCAGAGGAAGCTGGGACCACCGTCAGCTGTGGGGGTGAAGACCCTTCCTTGGCGTTTTCTTCTCAGGATGAAAATGTGACAAACTCCGGAAACTCTGGAGAAAGTTTCAAGAGAAACTTGAAACTTGAGAAAGTGCTCAAGAAGGGAGCACAGCGGGGAGGAGGGTGCAAGGCCAGGAGAGTGCTTGAGCTCGGAGACCTGGGTTCACTGCCACGTGATGTTGGCGAGGTGTTTATCTCCCCAAGTTTGGGTTGACTTGTCAGTAAAATGCAATAAGATCCAGTGGCCTTGCCTTGGCCCCATCCAATTCCAATAGGCTTAAGCCCAGGAAGAAAGGGTGACATCCCAGGGGTTGCATTCGAGGTGTGGAGCGGCCTGATCCCAGCAGGACAGAAGGACATGCTCGTCCTCTGAGGCCCTCCACTGGCTTCAGGTGACATGCAGCAAAGCCAAAGGATATTTCAGTCCAGACTCTCAAAGACATATATAAGGCAGCCTGGACCAGAGCTCCCCCAACCCAACCCTTCCCCCAATTCCCTGAGGCTGGTTTGGGCCAGAGAGACTGTCAACTGGAGTCTCAGCTGAGAGGCCCAGCCTGGCTGGGTTCTCTTCCTCCCCATCCACCCTGGAAACGGACACTCACACGCTCCCGCCTTGAGCACTTCCGCTCTGTCCTCTGACCTCTCCATCTCCGCGTGTCGTTGCAGCAGGTCCGTCAGAACTGGGGTCCAGCCCGGGCCGAGGACACGGCCTGTGGGTGGGGCCGGGGGGCCAGGCTCGGGTCGGAAACACAGAACACACGCTCGGCCAATAGACGCCGCACGTGGAGAAGAAAGTCAGGACCCAGGGACCGACATCCAGGCCTCAAGTCAGAGTCACGAGCTCAGAGAAGGGAGGGCAAACTGCAGCGCTTGGGCCAAATCCTGTCCGCTGCTGCTGTGTAAGGGATGTCTCACAGGAGCGCGGCCGCCCCCGGGCACTTAGGCCTGGTCCCCGGCCACCATTGCACTGAGACAGCAGAGCTGAGGGGTCGCAACAGGAACCACAGCCCACAGAGTCGAAACTGCTGTGTGGAACTTTACAGGAAAGGCTGCACCGCGCCTGGCTGTCAGTGTGGATCCAGGTTGAAAAAAAGGGTGAAAGTGAAAGTCACTCAGTCGTGTCCTACTCTTTGCGACCCCATGGACTATACAGTCCCTGGAATTCTCCAGGCCAGAATCTTGGAGTTGGTCGCCTTTCCCTTCTCCAGGGGATCTTCTGAACCCAGGGATTAAACTCGGAGTCTCCCACACTGCAGGCGGATTCATTACCAGCTGAGCCACCAGGGAAGCCCAAGAACGCTGGAGTGGCAAGAACGCTGGAGTGGTAGCCTAGTCGTTCTCCAGAGGGTCTTCCTGACCTGGAATCTAACCGGGCTCTCCTGCATTGCATGGCTCCCCTGTTTCTGCACAAAGGGTTGACCCTCCAGGTCTCCCTGCTTGACCGCCAAGCAGAGCCTCCCTCGGGAGCAAGGCTGCTCAGAAAGTCCCACGGAAGCCACAGCCCTGGTTGGTCTCTTCCCGGTTCGGGGAGGGAGAGGATGGCTCTGCTCTCTCCCAGCTTCACCCACACGCTCAGCCCTGACCCTGAGTGCCCCTCAAGCCCCCAGCAGAACAGGTCAGCCCCTCNCGCCAAGCAGAGCCTCCCTCGGGAGCAAGGCTGCTCAGAAAGTCCCACGGAAGCCACAGCCCTGGTTGGTCTCTTCCCGGTTCGGGGAGGGAGAGGATGGCTCTGCTCTCTCCCAGCTTCACCCACACGCTCAGCCCTGACCCTGAGTGCCCCTCAAGCCCCCAGCAGAACAGGTCAGCCCCTCATTGTGTCCAATCAACACAGGAACCTAATTGTCCAGGAGGTCACTCTGATCTGCCCACTAGCTGAGTCGAATCAGAGTGCCCACTCAGCCCCTGGGAGACAGCCCGCTGTCCGCAGCCCTCAGCATCGGGGCTGAAGAAATCCCTGCTCCCAATTACATATGACTCACAAATCAGTTCAGTTCAGCCGCTCAGTCATGTCTGACTTTTTTTGACCCCATGAACCGCAGCAAGCCAGGCCTCCCTGTCCATCACCAACTCCCAGAGTTCATGCAGACTCACNGTTTGATCCCTGGTCAGGGAGCTAGATCCCTCAGGCTGCAACTAGGACCCAGCCCAGTCAAAAGAATAAGTCAAAGTACATACATTTTTAAAGGGAGAAAAAGAAATAATACTTTAAAAATAAAAAAAAAAGTAAAGGCCTTAATGGTCATTGGATGAGCTATTAGGTTGTTTCATTTTCCAAATACAACTCAACCCTCCCAGGTCCAGAAGGACCCAAAAATGGATGGATCATATTCAAGGCCAAATCCACACGCCCAGCAGGGCTGTAGCCGCCACATCACTCGGGAGCCCCCTTTGTGGGAGAAGCGCTTGGGAGTTGACTCTTGAATATAGCCAACGGGGATACTCATCATTCACATATTATAGGCAGGGGAGTTTCCTTAAGTCACACACAAGAAAATGAGAAGGAAAAGATCCACGGAGCTAAAAGGGGTGACCCAGTCTAGGTGAGAGACTGCTGCAAGCTGTTTACTGGAAGCTTACAGGCGTGCATTTCACTCCGTCGTTCCTCTGTGCTTTTCCATAGCTATGATTACAGTTCAGTCACTCAGTCGTGTCTGATTCTTGTGAACCTGGACTGTAGCCCACCAGGTTCCTCTGTCCATGGGATTCTCCAGGCAAGAATACTGGAGTGGGTTGCCATTTCCTTCACCAGGGCATCTTCCTGACCCAGGGATCAAACCCAGGTCTCCTGCGTTACAGGCGGTCTCCTGCATTGCAGGTGGACTCTTTACCAACAGAGTCACTAGGGAAGCTGTGCTTTTACATACATTTGAGTCTCAAAGCAACCCGTTGCCTGAGTAAGAAAACCAAAGACTTCTTGTATTATTTTCTTCTATTTCTTCTGTTGGTTTCTTACTTACAAGTCTGGTGACCTTATCTTTGGAAATAAGAGTAATCACAGTTAACACCAGTCCACACCAGGCCTTCCACCATCACAACACCACCATCATAACTTATTAACACATAAGTCCCAGGCATGTACGCAGCTCAACAGAGGCACTTGTATTATTTTCATCTGATGTAGGATAAAATAGGCTCAACACTTGTGATACAAAATCTGAACTTCACAGCATCACAGTATCTTAAGGCTTGGTGGTTTCTAGAGCTAACCTAATTCTTTCACCTTCTTCAGCCAGGAACTAAACAGTTGCAAAGTTTCAAGGAGTTTCACCACCTCCTCTGGCTACTCCCACAAGGACCCGTGTAGCTTCTTAATCTTAATTGCAGGGACTTTTCTTTTTAATGCAAACACAACTATTTTTAAACTAGAGTATATCTGATTTAAAATGTTGTGTTAGTTTCAGGTGTAGAGCAAAACGCTCTAGCATATACATATGTGTGCATGCTAAGTCACTTCAGTGGTGTCTGACTCTTTGCAACACTGTGGACTGTAGCCCACCAGGCTCCTCTGTCCATGGGATTTTCCAGGCAAGAATAGTGAAGTGGGTTGCCATGCCTTCCTCCAGGGATCTTCCCAACCCAGGGATCAAACCCACATCTCCTGCATTGGCAGGCAGGTTCTTTATCACTAGGCCCCCTGGGAAGCCCAGTTATATATCTACATGTATCGATTCCTTTTCAGATTCTGTTCCCATGTAGGTTATTACAGAGGATGGAGTGGAGGTCCCTGTGCTGTACAGGAGGTCCTTGTTGCGTATCTGCTTGTATTTGTGGGAATGTTAACCCTAACCTCCTGATCTAGCCTTCCCACTCCGCCACTCCCTGTGTCAACCACAGCTTCTCTTTCTATGCTGGTGAGTCTGCTTCTGTTTCGTAAAGAAGTTCATTTGTCCCATTCCTTTAGATCCCTCTCATAAGTGATATTGTATGGTAGTGGTATTTCTCTGTTCGACTTCCTTCACTTTGTATAATAATCTGTAGGTCCACCCATGTTGCTGGAAATGGCCTGATTTCACTCTTTGTTATGCATGAGTAATATTCCATCTGTGTGTGTGTGCGTGTGTGTGCACGCATGTGTGCGTGTGTGTGCGCCTGTGTGTGTGCATATGTGTGTGTGCATGTGTGCGTGTGTGTGTGTCTGTGTGCTGCGTGTGTGTGCACGTGTGTCTGTGTGTGTGTGTGCGTGTGTGCACGTGTGTGTCTGTGTGCATGTGTGTGCATATGTGTGTCTATGTGTGTGCTATGTTTGTGTGCATGTGTGTCTGTGTGTGTCTGTGTGTGTCTGTGCATGTGTGTGCGTGTGTCTCTCTGTGTGTCTCTGTGTGTGTGTGCATGTGTGTGCATGTGTGTGCATGTGTGTGTGCATGTGTGTGTCTATGTGTGTGCTGTGAGTGTGCACGTGTGTCTGTGTGTGCGTGTGTGTCTCTGTGTGCATGTGTGTGCACATGTGTCTGTGTGTGTGTACATGTGTGTATCTATGTGTGTGCTGTGTGTGTGCACGTGTGTCTCTGTGTGTGTGTGTCTGTGTGCGTGTGTGTCACATCTTCCTTGTCCGCTCCTCCGTCAGTGAGCACGGGTTGTCTCCATGTCTTGGCTGTTGGCAATTGTGCGGCAATAAACGTTGAGGTGCACGTGTCTTTCAAGTTTTGGTTTCCTGTGGGTACACACCCAGGAGTGGGGCTGCTGGATCATATGGCAGCTCCATTTTTAGTTTTTTAAGGAACCCCCATGCTGTTCTCCATGGTGACTACATTCCAACCATTAGCAGACATCACCATTAAAGCACAGAAAATAGCCCCCCAAAACTGGCCTATAACAAGACACTCCAGACTGGCCCTGAGCGGGACTCTCCCCATTTTATACTCTGCAGCTGAGAGGCATCGTGAACATTTTGCATTGTTAAGAATTCCACAACACTAACGTGGAAAGCATGGAGTAAAAGCTTTCCTTGTGGGAGGCTGTCTCCTGGTGTAAGTGATCTTGCTAGGTGGCCCTGCTTGTGCCCCACTGATGGTATGATTGCCCAATTCCAGATGAATTTGCGAGGTTTCCGGCCGAGTGTCCAGGACTCTCAAAGCTGTGGGTGAATGCAAACAAACGCACTCACTTTCACTTGAGAGAAATTCAAGCCCCAAAGCAGATAGTCCCTTAGGAGCATCTCTCTGAAAGAAATGTCCAGTCTCAACGGGACATTATCCGAAGTGGAATCCTTGTCAAACACCAAAACCAGGAAAGCGCTTTTGTTACTGAACCAAACTTGGGGCTGCTTGCCCCCCAGCATGCAGTAAAGCCAGTCTGCTGACGCCAAGTGGTGGTGAAGGGAAGTGTAGTGTTTACTGCAGGGCATCAAGCAAGGAAGCCGGGAGCTAGGGCTTAAAAGGGTCAAGCTCCTCAGTGGCTTTCAGGGAAAGATTTTTTAAAGCAAAACAAGGGAGAGGATTGCAGGGTATGTGACCAGCTTGTGGACAAGCTTCTGATGGGCTGGTGGTGAGGTAACTGGGAGTCAGTATCAACAACTTTCACGTTCCAACCCGTATGGGGTCTACGTCCTGTGGGCAGCATGCAGTTAAGTTCTCCCACCTGGTGAGGGTTTCAGTATCTGCAAAACAGCTCCAAGAACATGGCTCAGAATATTATCTGCAGCCCTTGAGGAGGAGCCAAGTGTCTCTGACTTTGTTTAATGGTGAAACTGTTATTCATTTGTCTTGCTTGACGATTTTCCTTTGTTGTCACATTTTCTCACTTCTCTGATTAAATTTATTCTTTGGAATTCAGAGAAAGCCTAGAAGGCTAAAGTTTTTATATAAACAAGAAGCAGGCAGCCCCCACCTACCATAGGGTCCTGCTCGGTTACACTTCTGGTTTTAGATAGGAAATTAGAAATCTCCCAAGGATGGTCGGACCTAGCTAGGACCCTGTGTGTTCATTTGGTCCTCATGGTTGTTAGTTTCACTTGTCAGTTTTCCATTAGCCTCTGTCCCGCCCACTCCCCTCCATGCTGCCCCGTACCTACAAGGGAGAGGATTGCAGGGTATGTGACCAGCTTGTGGACAAGCTTCTGATGGGCTGGTGGTGAGGTAACTGGGAGTCAGTATCAACAACTTTCACGTTCCAACCCGTATGGGGTCTACGTCCTGTGGGCAGCATGCAGTTAAGTTCTCCCACCTGGTGAGGGTTTCAGTATCTGCAAAACAGCTCCAAGAACATGGCTCAGAATATTATCTGCAGCCCTTGAGGAGGAGCCAAGTGTCTCTGACTTTGTTTAATGGTGAAACTGTTATTCATTTGTCTTGCTTGACGATTTTCCTTTGTTGTCACATTTTCTCACTTCTCTGATTAAATTTATTCTTTGGAATTCAGAGAAAGCCTAGAAGGCTAAAGTTTTTATATAAACAAGAAGCAGGCAGCCCCCACCTACCATAGGGTCCTGCTCGGTTACACTTCTGGTTTTAGATAGGAAATTAGAAATCTCCCAAGGATGGTCGGACCTAGCTAGGACCCTGTGTGTTCATTTGGTCCTCATGGTTGTTAGTTTCACTTGTCAGTTTTCCATTAGCCTCTGTCCCGCCCACTCCCCTCCATGCTGCCCCGTACCCCAGACAACCTGGCTTTGTTTTACGTCGATGACAAGAATCCAGGATTGGATCTGTCTTTTCTTGCTTCTGTCGGCCTGCTGGGATCCTCTCCCAAATGCACTGGAAACCCTCATTGCTCTTTGTCAGATGTCTGTATCGCTTTTCCATATGACTTGTTAATAGTGCTCAGAGAATTGCGATGGCAAAAAAAACCCAAAAACAACAAAAAAACAAAAAAAACCACCTAATTTTTAAAATGCTACTAGCAGATACGTGACATTGTCAAATCTTGCTGGTTATGATGCTCCAGCCACGTTCTGTTTCTTCAATTTGGATGCAGAAAAGATGCCACTTGAGTGGGGAGCCCAGAACAGCCAGTTGTGTCAAACTCATTCCCCGGTCCCTAAACAGCCACGGGTGAGGACAGCAAATGTGTCACGTGGGAATGATGGCAACAGCTGGGTGATTTGCTTGAGAAACTTTGCTGAAGAGATCAGTGCCATGGAGGCAGGGGGCAGGGGGCGTGCTTGTCTGGGGGTTGCCAGGGCTCATGGCACAAGCTGGAGCTTGGCGTTTATGCAGATGTCACATAAGATAAGCTTGCAAGCATGACCATTTCTTGATCAATTCTTGACAATCACCTGAACAATCCGATTGTGATGATAACAAACACACAGGCCCCACTTACAATTCCTTTGTTTCTCTTAGAACCTGCAATGAAAAAATAAAAGACTTAGTCTTAGAGATAGGGTTGACCTTCAACTTGATTTAAGATGGGGTCTGGGTTTTCTTCCCATTTGATCCCCTCATCACCTACGGGAAAGCAGGCAAGTCGCTTATCCATGTTTCAGGGATCTGTGGGCCAGGGCACAGAGGAGGATGGCAGGGCAAAAGGGCAAGGAATTGGAAATACAGCATGTATTCAGGTTCTTGTAAAATAGCTGACTTCAAAGACACCAGGGGACCTCACAGTTTAATAGAAATCTGCAAATGTTTTTAAAGAGAAGAAGTCTCTTTGCATCATAATTAATTACTTTGAAAATAGTTAAGAACAAATAAATGGCGTTTTATCCAATTGGGTTACCAGTGGACACCTTTGGCTTATGTGGCTCTAGAGGTAAAGAACCCACCTGCCAATGCAGGAGAATAAGAGATACAAGTTTGATCCCCGGCTCGGCAAGATCCCCCGGAGGAGGGCATGGCAACCCACTGCGGTATTCTTGCCTGCAAAATCCTATGAACGGAGGAGCCTCCTGGGCTACCGTCCATGGGGTCGCAAAGAGTCGGAACAACTGAAGTGACTAAGCACGCACATATGTTGATATGAGTGTCCCTAGGGGACACCAGCCTAGGGGCACAGCTCAGAATTTCTGCATTTAGGTCCCAGCTCCACCCTTGACGATCTCTGCAACCCGCCCTCCTCTTGACCGCGTTTTCCCTGCAGAAGACAGCAAGGTGAGGCTGTGATATGTGAGGTCTGCGGTTTTTCAGGATGTTAGGGTCAGGGCGCACACTGCAATAGACGTGACTGGTGGTCCACTCAGACCCACTGTACCCCCTTCTCTGTGTCCACCCATCTCCCTGCCTCTGCAAGCTAAGGGCCAGCAGCTGGACTGCTTCCCGGGTCTGCCCTGGGCCCCCCGAATCAGCAGGGCCCAGAGAACTAAGGACCCTGGGGGGTAACATCTCCTGCCCCCGTAGGCAATGGTTCATGTGGGTGTGAAAACCCAGCAATGAGGGCCAAGCAGACAAGCAGAGGAGCGCTTGAGTGACTGCCACTCCGGGGTAGTGGGCCATCCCACTGCCCACCCTTGGCCTCTCCCCTCCCCTGTCTGCTCACCTAAGCCCTCCCCACTTTCTCCTAGGAAGGGTTCCCTGGTCTGCTTCTGCAGAAACTGACTTAAAATTCACATGTAACAGACACAGCAAAATTCATAGTCATCGAAAAGAGCTGTCTGCATCTGCGGTGCAACCTTACTGATAATTAAAGAGGTTCGCACCTGAAAGAAATGGGCATGTAGAATGGCACCACATACCCTGATTCTCCAGGATCAGAGGCTGAGAAGATGGTCTCAGTGAGGGATTGCATCCGGTTTAAAACTCTTCCACCTCCAAGTTGTCCTGGAGAAGCACCCATACGCCCTGAGTGTGTGAGTGCAACCAGCAAGGGTGGTGATGGGAGGCGGTGATGAAGCGTAGAGGTGGACGGAAGACAGAAATGCTGAGGAAGGCACCTAGGAGCCTGCGTTCAGGGCAGCGAGTGAACCAGGATGGAGCCAGGAAGCAGAGCGTCCCCTCGCTTCTCCTCCAAATGCCCAAATCCAGAGCAGGTTGAAAGTCAAATGGCCTTTTCTTCCTCTATGGCCACCTTGCCCTTCTCCACCTTCCCCTCATCCTAGCTCCTTCCTTCCTCCCCAGAAAAGCATGGACTGCCATGGGTCACACCCCCAGGGAAGCCCTGTGATTCTGAAGAACGCCTCCCTCCCATCACAGGGTCTGCAGTCCAGGCAGGACCAGAAGGATGTCAGTGAGGGTGGTGGTTGGAGTGTTTCTGAGGGTCTGACAGAAGGGGGGGAGTCTGGTGGTCGTGTCTAGGGGTTAAAAATTATCTCCTGGAGAGGATGATCTGGAGGTGAGCCTCGAACAGTGGCCACAGGGAGGAGAGAGAAGGGCATTCTAGAAACTCAAAAGTGAGGGGGCTGGGCTGCCCAGAGAGTAACGCCCTAAGACCACAGTGTGTGTGGTTCAGGAGACAGGGTGGGAGAAGAGATCAGGAAACTGCGAGGGAGAAGACGCAGAGGAACCAGCCTGAAGCCGCTTCCATTCACAGCAAGGGTCTTGAACTTCATCCTGTACACAGTGAGCAGTGACTGTCGGGAAAGTGAAAGTATAGTCGCTCAGTTGTGTCCAGCTCTTTGCAACCCCATAGACTGTAGCCTGCCAGGCTCCTCTGTCCATGAAATTCTCCAGGCAAGAATACTGGTATAGGGGTTGCCATTCTCTTCTCCAGGGGCTCTTCCCAACCCAGGGATCAAACCCAGATATCCCTCACTGCAGGCAGATTCCTTACAGTCTGAGCCACCAGGGGACTCAACTGACTGCCCCTCAAATACTTTCAAGGTCACTCAGATACCTCCAAAGCCACGGAAATTGATTCCTCTTCCCAGGACTCCCTGGCCCAACCTGCATGCCAAAGCCAGAGGCTGCTAATTTCAGCTCCCATTAAGCTCTGCTGCAGGGCCCCGGAGCCCCTTAATGAAGAGGAGTGCGAGAGCCTGCTCTGTGCACAGGAGGAGCTGAGAACTCGTTTGTATCCGTGACAGGGTGCAAGGAGAGCCAGAATCTCGCTCCAGCCAGATTGCGGAGACACCAGCCCTGACTTTATGGAGTCTTAATTAGACCTCCTTGGTCCTCTTGTTATTATTTCGTGTTAGCCTTAAAAAAAAAAAAAAANACAGAGGAACCAGCCTGAAGCCGCTTCCATTCACAGCAAGGGTCTTGAACTTCATCCTGTACACAGTGAGCAGTGACTGTCGGGAAAGTGAAAGTATAGTCGCTCAGTTGTGTCCAGCTCTTTGCAACCCCATAGACTGTAGCCTGCCAGGCTCCTCTGTCCATGAAATTCTCCAGGCAAGAATACTGGTATAGGGGTTGCCATTCTCTTCTCCAGGGGCTCTTCCCAACCCAGGGATCAAACCCAGATATCCCTCACTGCAGGCAGATTCCTTACAGTCTGAGCCACCAGGGGACTCAACTGACTGCCCCTCAAATACTTTCAAGGTCACTCAGATACCTCCAAAGCCACGGAAATTGATTCCTCTTCCCAGGACTCCCTGGCCCAACCTGCATGCCAAAGCCAGAGGCTGCTAATTTCAGCTCCCATTAAGCTCTGCTGCAGGGCCCCGGAGCCCCTTAATGAAGAGGAGTGCGAGAGCCTGCTCTGTGCACAGGAGGAGCTGAGAACTCGTTTGTATCCGTGACAGGGTGCAAGGAGAGCCAGAATCTCGCTCCAGCCAGATCGCGGAGACACCAGCCCTGACTTTATGGAGTCTTAATTAGACCTCCTTGGTCCTCTTGTTATTATTTCGTGTTAGCCTTAAAAAAAAAAAAAAAAATACAGGAGGAATCCCCAGTATCTCACACTACCGGAGTGCACATTTTATGGCGAGAATGCAGATGGTGGGGATCTGCTTCCCGACAACCTGCAGGGCTGAGAAGCCAGGGGAAGGGGCTTCATTCTCGCGGAGGTGGGTGAATCATTTCTTGTCCTGATGAACTCTCGCTTGAGGAGCACCACAAGCTACCTGCAAAGGATGCTTCACCTGCCTCACCCATCTGAACCCAGGTGGCTTCCTGGGTGGGGCGGGGGTAGGTTAGAGCCAGAGGAAGTTGGGACCACCGTCAGCTGTGGGGGTGAAGACCCTTCCTTGGGGTTTTCTTCTCAGGATGAAAATGTGACAAACTTCGGAAACTCTGGAGAAAAGCATCAAGAAGGGAGCACAGCGGGGAGGAGGGTGCAAGGCCAGGAGAGGTGCTTGAGCTCGGAGACCTGGGTTCACTGCCACGTGATGTTGGCGAGGTGTTTATCTCCCCAAGTTTGGGTTGACTTGTCAGTAAAATGCAATAAGACCCAGTGGCCTTGCCTTGGCCCCATCCAGTTCCAATAGGCTTAAGCCCAGGAAGAAAGGGTGACATCCCAGGGGTTGCATTCGAGGTGTGGAGCGGCCTGATCCCAGCAGGACAGAAGGACATGCTCGTCCTCTGAGGCCCTCCACTGGCTTCAGGTGACATGCAGCAAAGCCAAAGGATATTTCAGTCCAGACTCTCAAAGACATATATAAGGCAGCCTGGACCAGAGCTCCCCCAACCCAACCCTTCCCCCAATTCCCTGAGGCTGGTTTGGGCCAGAGAGACTGTCAACTGGAGTCTCAGCTGAGAGGCCCAGCCTGGCTGGGTTCTCTTCCTCCCCGTCCACCCTGGAAACGGACACTCACACGCTCCCGCCTTGAGCACTTCCGCTCTGTCCTCTGACCTCTCCATCTCCGCGTGTCGTTGCAGCAGGTCCGTCAGAACTGGGGTCCAGCCCGGGCCGAGGACACGGCCTGTGGGTGGGGCCGGGGGGCCAGGCTCGGGTCGGAAACACAGAACACACGCTCGGCCAATAGACGCCGCACGTGGAGAAGAAAGTCAGGACCCAGGGACCGACATCCAGGCCTCAAGTCAGAGTCACGAGCTCAGAGAAGGGAGGGCAAACTGCAGCGCTTGGGCCAAATCCTGTCCGCTGCTGCTGTGTAAGGGATGTCTCACAGGAGTGCAGCCGCCCCCGGGCACTTAGGCCTGGTCCCCGGCCACCATTGCACTGAGACAGCAGAGCTGAGTGGTCGCAACAGGAACCACAGCCCACAGAGTCGAAACTGCTGTGTGGAACTTTACAGGAAAGGCTGCACCGCGCCTGGCTGTCAGTGTGGATCCAGGTTGAAAAAAAGGGTGAAAGTGAAAGTCACTCAGTCGTGTCCTACTCTTTGCGACCCCATGGACTATACAGTCCCTGGAATTCTCCAGGCCAGAATCTTGGAGTTGGTCGCCTTTCCCTTCTCCAGGGGATCTTCCGAACCCAGGGATTAAACTCAGAGTCTCCCACATTGCAGGCGGATTCGTTACCAGCTGAGCCACCAGGGAAGCCCAAGAACACTGGAGTGGCAAGAACGCTGGAGTGGGTAGCCTATTCGTTCTCCAGAGGGTCGGCCTGACCTGGAATCTAACCGGGCTCTCCTGCATTGCATGGCTCCCCTGTTTCTGCACAAAGGGTTGACCCTCCAGGTCTCCCTGCTTGACCGCCAAGCAGAGCCTCCCTCGGGAGCAAGGCTGCTCAGGAAGTCCCACGGAAGCCACAGCCCCAGTTGGTCTCCTCCCAGCTCGGGGAGAGAGAGGATGGCTCTGCTCTCTCCCAGCTTCACCCACACACTCAGCCCTGACCCTGAGTGCCCCTCAAGCCCCCAGCAGAACAGGTCAGCCCCTCATTGTATCCAATCAACACAGGAACCTAATTGTCCAGGAGGTCACTCTGATCTGCCCACTAGCCGAGTCGAACCAGAGTGCCCACTCAGCCCCTGGGAAACAGCCCGCTGTCCGCAGCCCTCAGCATCGGGGCTGAAGAAATCCCTGCTCCCAACTACATATGACTCACAAATCAGTTCAGTTCAGCCGCTCAGTCATGTCCGACTTTTTTTGACCCCATGAACCGCAGCAAGCCAGGCCTCCCTGTCCATCACCAACTCCCGGAGTTCATGCAGACTCACGTCCATCGAGTCGGTGATGCCATCCAGCCATCTCATCCTGTCGTCCCCTTCTCCTCCTGCCCCCAATCCCTCCCAGCATCAGAGTCTTTTCCAATGAGTCAACTCTTCGCGTGAGGTGGCCAAAGTATTGGAGTTTCAGCTTCAACATCAGTCCTACCAGTGAATACCCAGGACTGATCTCCTTTAGGATGGACTGGTTGGGTGTGTGCTAAATTGCTTCAGTCGTGTCCAACCCTGTGCGACCCTATAAACTGTAGCCTGCCAGGCTCCTCTGTCCATGGGGATTCTCCAGGCAAGAATACTGGAGTGGGTTGCCATGCCTTCCTCCAGGACATCTTCCCGACCCAGGGATCAAACCTGCATCTCATGTCTCCTCCATTGGCAGACAGGTTCTTCACCACTAGTGACTCCTGGGAAGATTCATAAATAATGACTAGGTAGTTTCCAAAAGACGTAGAAGTGGAGAAAGTGGAGAACTGTGAAGAAAGAAATTAAAGATATAAATACTCAAATATTTTCATATATGTTTCTATAGATAGATATAAAGTCAGCTGCAAAGATGATGCTCAGGGATAAATTGTGTCACATATGAGTGAGGNACTTTATAAAATACATAACAGTTTTTCCTTTGTTTTACTTTGCAGGTGTATAATTTGCTATCAGTAAAGAGAATCTTTAGCATGGGATATGGAGGCCCCATTAATGAAGATGGGGAAAAATGCATCAACGAGGAAGACATAACTCACAATGGAATAATTTACGCTCCAAAGCAGCTCATCAGTGATGATGATGTTTACAGTATCTTTGAGGTAATTCTTCTTCCTAAAAACACATCCAACCTAAATTGATCTCTACGTCATCATCAAGATGGAGAAGAAACGGATTTCTAAGCTCTAGAATCTGATCTTCCTCTCAACCACCAAAAAACAAAGCTATGATTAACAGAAAAATATTGAAATGTCAGAGGCATGGAGAACTTTGTACACATGCGAACAGTCAGTCATGAATTTTTCTGGCACTTTAAGAGCAAGGGGTATACTTTTAGGGCCCACAACTTTAACCAAGTTGACCCCAAAGCTAGTTGTCACCATCATATATCCTCTCAGTGATTCTCAGAGATTCCAATATGTGAGAAAAACAAAGCAAACGTTTCCCACAGAGCCTCTGACATCCTTAAAAAAAAGTGAATACTCTGTTGGCAACCACTGTAACAGTCATTTCACAATAAATGAATCAGCAAATGACTGAATACATAAAGTAAAATACTGCAGCCAACAGTTTCAGTGCAGTAAAATTTCAGGTGAATTGAAAGTAGCTGTTCATACAGAAGAATTTATGAAACTTGCAGTAGAAACATTAGCATGCCTTAGGTATGTTAGAGCAAATGTGTATCTTTAACTGCAGTTAGGCGGAGTTATGAAAGGGAAGTTTATCCAAGTTGTGAGATTAAATCTTAGCGCCACCAAAAAGGACTGAAAACACTCACTATACCTTGAGGAAGCCATGTGTCGTACTGCTGTGGGGTCTGCAGCTTAGCTGAGAGCAGTTTAAACCTCCCTTTTCTGGAGCCTCCAGAATCAGTTGGTGGTGGAGGGAGAAAAAGAAGGCTCTTTATAACTGTTAAATGTTTCTTTCTGACTTCTTTCTCCCTCTTCCATACCACTGCTACCACTGACAACTGTGCCTCAGAGTCCCACAGCTTCCCGAGCACTCTAGAGGACAGCAAGTAGTATTTAACTGTGACTAATATTGAAGAAGGAGGAAGTCTGTAACAGGAATCAAGGAATCAAGCTACTGTGGATGTCTGCATGGGTGTTTTGCATGCAGAGTTTCAGTATACTTAAAACTGAGAAAGAAAAAAAAACAAAAGGATAAATCACAAAAGGGATGAGTTGAACACGGATATTCAGGCAAAGGCATATTTCCCAATAAAACAAAAACAAAGCAAAGTGTAATGACTATGAAGAAAAATCTCCAATATGCAAGCCTACAATTTCAAATGGAAAGAAACAAAAAACTGTTCTCTGCAACAAAGTTAATGTGTGGTTTGAGGCAGGGGGAGGAAGGGAAGAAAAACATCCAAAGCTAAAACACTCAGTTTCTTGGAGGCAAAAGATAATTAAAGGGGCTCCAAGCATACAGGAGACAAAATTCAGAAATAGGAATCAGAAGTAGAGTCTAATCCCAACTCCCATTCATTAATTGGATGATCTGGACTCTCTGTGACCCCATTTTCATTTTTATAAAATACCTCTCTTCTCCATTGGGTAGAATTTTCACGATAATCCTATGAGTTCTGTGTATAATACTAAGGGTATAATACAGATGTAAGATAATATCTCAGTCTCTAGAATGGATTGCCAATATGCTTTAATAATTATTTTTCTTTCAGTCTGCAGGATTAAATATTTTTACCAACTCAAAAATCCACAAGCCATATTTTTGCCAGCCGGTTCCATATCCAGGAATGTCTATGAACTATGCTTATGGTAAGGGTGAAAGTTATTTATCCACTAAAATAATAGAAGAAAAGTAATGTTTTGCTGGGTTGGGATAAAAAAAACCATTTTTAAAGTACTGAATGCTGTGACTCTGCAGCAATTTCTTAGTAAAATTTCCTCAAATAACTTTTTTCTCTAGGGAAAAAATGAAGCATTATGATTTGTCGGTCTCTCTCTAATCAAAATTAAATACAGTCTTGGTACTTTAAATCCTCTTTATCTCCTGTGCCTTCAGTATCTGAATTAGTCAAGATAAGATAAATTATACTGCTTTAGCAAACAAACCCCCACATCTCAGAGTCTAAGCTGCAGCTGCTGCTAAGTCGCTTCAGTCGTATCCGACTCTGTGTGACCCCATAGACAGCAGCCCACCAGGCTCCCCCATCCCTGGGATTCTACAGGCAAGAACACTGGAGTGGGTTGCCATTTCCTTCTCCAATGCATGAAAGGGAAAAGTGAAAGTGAAGCCGCTCAGTCTAAGCACCTAACAGTTAATTTTAATGCTCTCACAAAAACTGCTTGTGAGCCCAGGAGCTGTTCAAAACACCTCCATTGGTCAGAACACCGACCAATCACTGTCAAGGAGATTCATTCAGCTTTCCTCTTGTGACTCTATCTCCAGCAAGCCTTTCAAGGTTACTATCTTGGGGAAGAAGGAGTAGATATGCACATGACTTTACAGCCAGCTGTGGAAGTGGCACAGATCACGGTGCCCTACCTGCAAGGGATCTGAGAAATGTGAATGATTATATGGATATTATTTGCCTCTGTCATTCTTTCATGGAAATCAGTGATTCTGACAAGTTGAATAATAGAATAGAATAATTCAGCTTTTGGCAGATACACTGTTAGTCTCCTTGTGTGTCTCAAGTATACATGGAAAAGTCAAAAAGATTCTGTTTTCTCTTCTGCTGCTGACGGAGACATTCCCCTAGGCATGCCGAGATGCCTACGAATCCTGTTTCCCCCTGTGCTGTGTGCTGAGCTACGTCACTTCAGTCGTGTCCAACTCTTTGTGAGCCTATAAACTGTAGCCTGCCAGGCTCCTCTGTCCATGGGGATTCTCCAGGCAAGAATACTGGAGTGGGTTGCCATGCCTTCCTCCAGGACATCTTCCCGACCCAGGGATCAAACCTGCATCTCATGTCTCCTCCATTGGCAGACAGGTTCTTCACCACTAGTGACTCCTGGGAAGATTCATAAATAATGACTAGGTAGTTTCCAAAAGACGTAGAAGTGGAGAAAGTGGAGAACTGTGAAGAAAGAAATTAAAGATATAAATACTCAAATATTTTCATATATGTTTCTATAGATAGATATAAAGTCAGCTGCAAAGATGATGCTCAGGGATAAATTGTGTCACATATGAGTGAGGAGTGACCTTGGGCTTCAGAGCATCTTCAGAAGGGATTTGTGGGCAGGGACCCTGGTGAGGTGCCCATCCATGGACATGACTATTTCTATGGATGGAAGTGGCCATCAGCTCCCCCAGCAGGCTCCCCGATGGGGCAGAGGGATGAGGTATAAGCCCCAGCTGGAATAAACCACTGTGTGAGCAGGAATAGGGCTTCTGCAGTAGCTCAGCAGTAAAAAAAAAAAAAAAAAAAAAAATCTGCCTATGAGGCAGGAGCTACAGAAGATGAGGGTTCGATCCCTGGGTCAGGAAGATCCCCAGGAGGAGGGCATGGCAACCCACTCCAGTACCCTTGCCTGGAGAATCCTGTGGACAGAGGAGCCTGGAGCACCACAGTCCACAAGGTAGCACAGAGTCAGACACGGCTGAAAGGACAGCATGCACACACAGGCAGGAATGGAGCAGGGGCGGGGGTCAGGGAGAGATGCGCTTTTTGTTAGGTGGGAAGAATGAAGTCAGGATGGGGTGATTGTTGTGTTGGGACCAGGTATGTTGATCAGGTTTTTTCAGCAAAAGTAAAAACCGAATGACAACTCCCGATGCTCCTGGGAAGGTGTGAGACTTTAGGGGTCTCTGGACTCCAGAGAGTCTCCCAGGAGGTGATTGAGGAAAGTCCCCCTCCTGGGGACCTCTCCCTTCAAACCAGCCCCCTGAACGATTCCTCCAGGATTTATGTGATAAAGAGAGAGAAGTCTTTGCCCTGAAGTAGCTGCTATTGCTCTCACATGTAGGCGAGGCTCCTCCAAGACCCCTTTCCCTTCCCTCACACCCGGGGAGCCAAGACAGAGTGTTCCCTGGGGGAGTCTCCGAGAAGCTCTGCTTGGATGAGAAGTCAACTGGTGCATCATTAGAAACCAATGTGCGATTCCAATATCGGGGCTGATGTGGCTTTTTACTCCAGGAACAGGTCATTGTGGGCGAATCCTCATCCTTGTAGCAATGGGTTGATGTCACTGCTCAGTAGACAGAGCTTGTCCCATTGGTCAGCAAAGTCACATCCGTGGCTGACACACCTTTTCTTGTACGGCGTGGGCTTCCCAAGAGGGATGTGTGAGCCTGGATTTCCATGCACAAGTCCTGTGTGGAGACAGACTTGGTCCCCAGGTCACCCTCCATCAGCCCTGCACCTCGGCACACACTGGTCCTTATGCCCAGGGTCCTTCCCTGTGCCTCCATCACTCCCTGCCTAGGTCCCCCGCTCAGCTCACTGGGTCTTCAGTCCCAGCTCTGAGGGAACTTTTCAAGCTTCCCGAAGACACAGGCAGAGGTGCACGTTCTGACCTGCAGTTGCCTCTGCCCAAGTCTCCATCCCACTTGCAAGAGTATCCCTCCCATCTGGCATCCTCCCACCCAGGCTGTGCATGCCTCCAGGACCAGGCTGCGTCCTATCCATCTCCACATCTCCAAAGGCGATATTACACAGTAAGAGACAAAAGATTTAGAAGCCAGCTGGCAAATGCCAGGTGCATCTGGCAGGGGGTCCTGACAGCAGAGACCTCCTGAAGAGCAGGATGACTGAGAGACCCCTGGAGGTGGGCGTCCCAGGTGGATGCTCCTTCACCAAGGAGGCTGCTATCCCAGGAACTGCCCTTCCCTGGGAACGGGTGGCTTGCCCCCTGGTCCCCTCCTGCTGCTCCAGACCTCTGCCCCCTTAGTCTTCTCCACCCCTGCTGCCGGCTCCCTCATCCCCAGCTACTACACCCAGAATTCCAACAGCATTTCCAAGTCACAAAATCACCACCTGTCAAAGCCAGAGAGGCTTTAGGATTTCCTGGCTGGGGCCTCTGTGTGTCCCACAGAGCCCCAGGCATGGGATGGATGCCCCCTAAGAGCCAGCCCCACCCCCGCACAGTTTGGGGGTACATTCTGCTCGGTAGGACTCCAGGCCACCCCTCTCAATCAGAGCATACTTACTTCTGAGTGGACCCGTGATCATTATAAATTTGGCTTCCACCAGAAATGTGTTTTTAAAATAATGACTCTGCTGGTAAAGCAAGATTGAAAACCTTGAAGACTGGAAGAGAGGAAGGTTCCCGTGCCCAAGGTCACAAGAAGAGGAAAGGACAGACTACGATCTGAAACTGAGCTTTTCGGCTCCCTGCCCTTCCTCCCCTCTCCATCACCTGCCTCTGGTGGCCACAGCAAGCCAGTTCCAAACCCATCGACCCTTCAGGGCTCCGGCCTAAGCTCACCCGTTTGCTTTTTTGGGAAGTTATTTTTTATGGAAGGATAGTTGGTGTATAATGCTGTGCTAATTTCTACTGTACAGCAAAGCGACTCAGTTATGCATCTGTTTTATTCAGTGATGTATTTCAAGCACTTCGAACAGTGCCAGACTCATAGTAGACGCCCCACAAATATTTGCTGTTGAATGAATGATGGATGGATGCATACATCAATGGATGGATGCAGGGATGGATGGATGAACACAAGCTGGTCTCTATATTAAACCTCTGTCTGCACCAGGAGGTGGGCGGTCACGCACTGTTTCCTGGCTACTTGCGGTGGGGGCCAAAGCCTTTCTTCCACAGCCTCCCCAGTGTGTCTAACATGCAGCACCCCTCACCAGGTGAGAGTCCAAGCTGGGTGGCCCAGGCTACATGTCTGCCTTCAGCCACTGAGCAGGTCAGGGATTCAGTACAGAGCAGTGTGTCTGGTGGGCAGCAGGGGGCTGTAAACAGAAAACTGAGTCCAGAAGATCGTCCAGAGCGCAGGAGGATTCAGGGAGACCTGCGAGTAGGGCGAAAATGAGGTCACGGTGTTGGGGATGGAGTCTGTGATGGCATGGGTCACGGCCAGGGTCTGTTCTGTGAGGGGGTTGCTGGTGTCCACACAAGACAGGTTTTCAGACTTTTCTCCACGAACACAGAGACCCTGGTGGGCAGTTTCTAGAAGGGTGCCTGGCACTAGAGGGTAGAAAGTAAATAATCATTTATGGGATAATTGGAGGTTTGTTGAAGCGGGTTCTGTGGGATGAGACAGTCCTCCTCCTGGTACTCATTGCAGGTCCTGGATCTACACTCTGATCTGGTAGCCTGCCACCTGCCTTCCACACTTGTCATCAGAAAGATCCCTTTGTGCAAGGGATGCTCATACCACAGCCTTTCTATGGGGTCCCGAGGCAAACCGCCAGGGTCTGAGCCCGCCTGTGTGGCCAACACAGAGTCTCGTCGATCTTTAGGGCTCCATGTCCTCATCTATACAGTGGGTAATAGTCCTGCTCACATCATAGTGTTGTCAGGCCTGGTTCATATACTCACGGTATTTATTATTCCTGGAGAGGGGTCCGGAACCCCGCTCACTATGTTACGAGTCACTGGTGGGTCCTGCATCCTCTACGTACATTTCTGTGAACTCACGATACCGTGGGGGCCTACTTGACTCTGGGTCTCAGACTGCATCTCAGTATTGTTGGTTGTGACCTTCCTGCTCCCCTCTTTTTATCCCTCTGATCTTTACACCCACCAGGAGCTCACTCTGCTCCACTTCCTGAACACTGGCCCCTTCTTGAAAAGGGCTGGTGAGGGGGCCTGGCTCAGGCTTTGGAAACCACAGTATAAAATTGACCCTAGGGCAAGGGGAGCCCTTGAGAGGCTTTGATCTGTGAAGTGACGGGACATAAAAGGCATTGCCCGTTGACTTTCCTGGTGGCCTGGTGGTTAAGAATCCACCTTGCAATGCAAAGGATGCAAGCTCAGTCCCTGGTGGGGGACTTAACACCCCACATACCGCAGAGTCACTAAGCCCATATGCTGCAACCAATGATTCCGTGTGCCATGAAACTGATGATTTCATGTGCCACAACAAGAGACTCAGCATGCCACAATGAGGATTCCACAAGATGCAACTGAGATCTGCTGCCAGCCAAGGGCCTGATGCACCCAAATTAACTAATTAATGATTTTTAAATGGCAACCCACTCCAATACTATTGCCTGGAAAATCCTGTGGACAGAGAAGCCTGGTAGGCTACACCCCACAGGGTCACAAAGAGTCGGACACGACTAAGTGACTTCACTTTCACTTTCACTTTATAGAAACAAGGATGGATAATGACGTGGCCTGGGGCAGGCTGGTGGCAGTGAAGATGCTGAGAAACTGGTAAATTCTAGATGCCTTTTGAAGGTTGAGTCAGTTGGGTCTCTCCTAACTGACTGGGATGGATTAAAGATATTAAACAAGAGTGGGCAATGACACTGAGGTTTTGGTCCTGAGCGACTGTAAGGGTTGAGTTGCCATAAAGAGACAGAAGAGACCCCCGGTGAAACATGTCTGAAACAGAAGCCAGTAGCTGAGCATTTACATGGAGGGTGTGTGGTGCCTACTGACTGCCAGATGGACGTGTCAGAAAGGGAGTTGGATGTATCCGTTGGTGTTTGTCGGGGCTGCTGGGTCTGGCGATAAAAGCTGGGGGTCATCACATACATATGGTGATTAAAGCCACCATACTCCTGAGATCGATGTGAAAGTAAGCATGCTGGAGAAGAAAAGAGGTCTACAAACTACCCCACACACACACCCATGCACACACCCACCCACCCACGCACACACTCCACCCAGGGAGAAACCAGCAAAGGAGACAGAGAAGAGAGAAGAGTGAAAAAACATGCACCCAGGAGGAGGGAGTGAGGGGCTGATGACTCGCAAATGGGGCACGAGGACTGGATTTAACAACAAGGAGGTCATGGGGCTTCAGAAGAGCAGCTTCCGCAGAGCTGGGGAGGCAATGCAACCCAGCCAACAGGGGTCAAGGAAACGGGAGGCAAGGAGCTTTGCTTCAAAGGGAAGCAAGAATTTGGAGATAAAGCTAATGGAAGAAGTGGGGCCAAGAGAAATATTGTTTTATTGACATTTTTTTTTTAAATGAGAGAAACAAGAGCATGTTCAGATGCCAATTGGAATAATCCAGAAAAGTAGAGGATGAGTAACCAATGAGGGAGAGAGGGAGGGAAGTGTTGAAGTCATGAGCCTGGATGCTGAGATGGAATGGGCCATGTAGATAAGTGAGCAAAGAACTATGGGCTGCTGGCCCATGGCATCTAGCGTGGATGCAGTGGTGGGAGTCTTTAGAAACTGCTTCCATTTTATCAATGTAACAGGACAGGAGAGAAGGTTGAAGATTCATGGAGAGAGGGAGAAATCTCTTAGATGTGTAAGAGAATGGGAAAGTGACTCCTCCACTAGGCAAACAGAACATGAATATCTGGAGGCCCATTGAGAGTCGGTGGTTGTGAATGTCAGATGGACAGTCTTCGTGGAGTGTGCTTTTCTCCAGCCACATTCGGCTGCCTGGATGCAGGCTCAGGCCAATTCCCCTGGACCCTCTGGACCTGCAGAGGAAAGACTCTCCGTCCCTCATGCCAGTAGTTTCAGAGGCCAAAAACAGAGACTGAACCCTCAGGCCTGCCTCTGCCTAAAATCCCCATCACTCCTGCTAGGTTGAGCTTTAAAATCTAAGGAAGTGCTTTTGAGTCCTTGGGCAGAAGATCTTGAAAAGGAGGCATCCAGTTAGTGTTACTCTGTAGAAATGGCTACTAGGGCAAGTCTATGAGAAGCAATATTTGGCCAGACCCAAGTAAGTGGGCTGTGAACAGCCAGCCCTTGTCCAGCCAGGAGTCCAGTCCCAGCTCAGCTGTCATGCCTGCAGAGCCTCTGGTCCGCCTGCCCAAGACATGGGCTTCCAGACAGGTTTTCCCTCCCTTTTTGGGTGACTGACCTTGTGTCACTTAGGACTGTGGTCGCCGACATTTTTGGTGCCACAGACCAACTTCACGGAAGACAATTTTTCCGCGGAGTGGGAGGGATGGTTTCAGGATGATTTAAGATCACTGCATTTATTGTGCATTTTATTTCTAATCTAATGCTGCCACTGACCTGAAATGAGGCACTGGGCTGTGCCCCGGAAGCTGGGAGACCCCTGATTCAGGGCGTATCTGCCTCTGCGCAGAGAGGGTCTCTGTAACTTCTGAGTCACGCAACACAGAGCCGCAGGAGCACAACCACTCCTGTCTGGCCAATGAACAGAGCTGTGATCAGGTGATCAGATGCCAGGGACCAATCAGAGAAGACACTTCTCTCCCACCCTGGTTCACTGATTAAATGGAAGCAACTTCCAAAGACTCCTGCCACTGCCTCCATGCTTGTTGCCAAGAGCAAGCCACCCACAGTTACCACTCACTTGCGCAGTTCAGTTCAGTTCAGTTCAATCACTCATTCATGTCCGACACTTTGCAACCCCATGGACTGCAGCACGCAAGGCCTCCCTGTCCATCACCAACTCCCAGAGTTTACTCAAACTCATGTCCATTGAGTCTGTGATGCCATCCAACCATCTCATCCTCTGCCATGCCCTTCTCCTCGCACCTTCAATCTTTTCCACCATCAGGGCCTTTTCCAATAAGTCAGTTCTTTGCATCAGGTTGCCAAAGTATTGGAGTTTCAGCTTCAGCATCAGTCCTTCCAATGAATATTCAGGTCTGATTTCCTTCAGGATGGACTGGTTGGATGTCCTTGCAGTTCAAGAGCCTCTCAAGAGTTTTCTCCAACACCACAGTTCAAAACTATCAATTCTTTGGCACTCAGCTTTCTTTATAGCTCAACTCTCACATCCATACATGACTACTGGAAAAACCATAGCCTTGACTAGAAAGACTTTTGTTGGCAGAGTAATGTCTCTGCATTTTAGTATGCTGTCTAGGTTGGTCATAGGTTTTCTTCCAAGGAATAAGTGTCTTTTAATTTCATGGCTGCAGTCACTATCTGCAGTAATTTTAGAGCCCCTCAAAATAAAGTCTGTCACTGTCTCCATTGTTTTCCCATCTATTTGCCATGAAGTGATGGGACCAGATGCCATGATCTTCGTTTTCTGAATGTTGAACTTTAAGCCAACTTTTTCACTCTCTTTTCTCACTTTCATCAAGAGGCTCCAGTTCTTCACTTTCTTCCATAAGGGTGGTGTCATCTGTGTATCTGAGGTTATTGATATTTCTCCCAGCAATCTTGATTCCAGCTTGTGCTTCATCCAGCCCAGCATTTCCCATGATATACTCTGCATATAAGTTAAATAAGCAATACACAGCTTTGACATACTCCTTTCCTGATTTGGAACCAGTCTGTTGTTCCATGTCCAGTTCTAACTGCCCATTTCTATGTCCAGTTCTAGCTCATTTGTTACTTACAAGTTACTTAGCTGCTTGTTACATGAACGCTCATCACCTTTGCATGAAACTTCAAGCCAGTGTCATGAAAAATAAAATACATCCACTTAGACCTCAAAAAAATAAAACGTGGTTTAAGTGAAGAGTCTGGCATAGAGGGTGTGCCCAGCAAACCGTTGCTTCAGTGATCGTCATATTGTGTTTTCTGATTTGTTTCTTGATTTTGTTTACATGTTCTGTTATCCTTTAGACTTTAAGTAAAGGTTCCGAAGGAGGGATTCCAGAATGGTTTTAGTTCTTTATTTCTTCCCAGATATGAAACCTCTGTATTTTCGTTGGGAAGTCATTTCTACGAGCATTCATTCAGTTAGAAAGAAGGCAACAGTGTCAGGATTTAGAATGAGCTTGTGATGGAGAGTCTGGCAGGGCTGTATTGACAGCGAATCCATGCAGATTCCAAAACCGGGTATCATTTTACCAGCACAAAGGAAGGGCAGAAAAGCCATTCCCAAGTTTCTGCATGATGCCAAACAAAGCAATACTGAGGTGTTCACTACGCCACAGTGGAAGAAGGAATTGCATGGAAAGCTCTCTCTTCTGCATCCATATGTATCCAGTTTCCTTCATCCCTCCCTTCCCCCTACGCCCCAGAATGCTAACATTATTTTTGCCTCATCCATTTTAATAAAGATCCATTGAAAGGGCTAAAGACTTATTTGCTTTAGTTGGTTTTCCTAAGTAGAAAAAGGCCATAAACATCACCAAGAATGTATCCCGAGCATTCATTCTATCTGATCTATTAACAGAAGCAATCAATACAAGTTAGGTTTGTCCGGGAACAAATTCCCATGCAGCCAGGGCTCTGAGCCAGAGAGGCCGGAGATGGCGTGTCAAGGGCGCCTTTTCCAGGCAGAACCTGCCACCGTGTGGCACGCGTCGGCTCTGCAGCCGCCTGTCCAAAGACACCTGGAATCGCTTCCTTGGCGATGGCTGTTGTGAGCAAAGGGCAGAGGGCAAAATGTAGTCAAGAGCCCCTCCAAACGCAGATCGTGGAGAAGCCAACGCCACCATATCACCTTCAGTCAGCTTAGCCCGCCAAGGGGACCTGAGGATAATGGGTGCTTTGGGCTTAGAAAGCAAGACTCTGGCTCTGATTCTCAGAACAAGAGACAGGGCACCCCCATCGCCCACCCCCAACC
>SJYX01010049.1:147766-174858 GCA_006410675.1 Oreotragus oreotragus | reverse complement strand
CTGATTTCGGTGTTGACCATCTGGTGATGTCCATGTGTAGAGTCTTCTCTTGTGCTGCTGGAAGAGGGTGTTTGCTATGACCAGTGCATTTTCTTGGCAAAACTCTATTAGTCTTTGCCCTGCTTCATTCCGCATTCCAAGGCCAAATTTGCCTGCTACTCCAGGTGTTTCTTGACTTCCTACTTTAGCATTCCAGTCCCCTATAATGAGAAGGACATCTTTTGGGGGTATTAGTTCTAAAAGGTCTTGTAGGTCTTCATAAAACCGTTCAACTTCAGCTTCTTCAGCATTACTGATTGGGGCACAGACTTGGATAACTGTGATATTGAAGGGTTTGCCTTGGAGACGAACAGAGATCATTCTGTTGTTTCTGAGATTGCATCCAAGTATTGCATTTCAGACTCTTTTGTTGACCATGATGGCTACTCCATTTCTTCTGAGGGATTCAACCCTAAAAGGATCCTATATCATCACATCCTTTTGTTTTCTGCTTCCTCCTTTCTCCTGGTCCTCCCAGCCTACTGACCTTTATCCCATCTGATAAGCAGGACCACATAATCTACTCACAGAGGAAGTCAAATAAGCAGATGACCCACATACAGTCTAGGGCCCCAAGACTGAGGTCAGAACCACCCCCTCCTCCAGCCAGGTCCAAGTCCGGAGGATAGTCCTGTGTCTCTCTGAACTGAGCATCCGCATCTATAAAGCCCAATAGCTATCTCACCTCAGGAGACTGATGAAACAGGAAGAGGCTTTAAAAACATTTGTATCATTTCTTTTTCAATTCCATATATAAAGAATGTCATACACTTTCTCCCTCTCTGTCAGACTTACTTACTTCATGCAGTATGACCATCTCCAGGTTCATCCATTTTCCTGCAAATGGCACTATTTCATTCTTTTGAATGGCTGAGTAATATTCCATTGTATAACTTATTTATCCACTTGGAAGGTGACGTCTATAACCACTGGACTGCCAGGAAAGTCCTCCTTGGGGTCTTCAAAAAGATTTTTTACTGTTTCTTCTCCTTCCATCTTTATTTACTCTAGGGAAAGAAAACAGAAATTGGAGAAGCCAACAGCCTCTTCTCTGGTTCTTGGCTTGCTAACCGTTTTCTGAGTCTTAAGCAAGTGAGGAGTGAGAGTGCTTTTTATAGAATTCTGAGAAAGGAGCAGCTCTGGAAAGGCTCAGTCTCAGGGTGGCTGCGTGAGGATTATATCCACTTGGTTGGTTATAGCCTGATCTGCCTCCAGCTCTGGCCTTCCTCAAGGTCTCTGGGGGCCTCTGGGGAAGACCCCGTCTTCTCTGTCTTCTGGACTCCCTGGTTTGTAGATAGTTATTACTGAGCGTCTCTGATGCCTTTCCTTTGGACAATATCTCAGCACCTGGTTTATGTTTCATGGTTTTAACTGGTCCTGCTCTCAGCCATCATCTTAGGAAGCTGGCAGATGAGAAGTTACACCATATGTACTATAAATTATACATATGTATTATATGTATAAGCATGCATGCATGCTAAGTCGCTTCAGTCGTGTCCAACTCTGAGACCCTATGGACTCTAGCCCGCCAGGCTCCTCTGCCCATGGGATTCTCCAGGCAAGAATACTGGAGTGGGTTGCCATGCTCTCCTCCAGAGGATCTTCACAACCCAGGGAAGACTGAACCCAGGTCTCCTGCACTGACGGCAGATCCTTTACTGCTGAGCCACCTGGGAAGCCCCTGTATATAAGTATGGCTTGGTATAAATATAGTTTACTATACTAAATACACACATTTAGTAGACACAGTTCATTATCCAACCAGTATGTTTATCCTTCTTCCTTGCTAATAGATCCTATTTTGTGTAAGTATGTACCCTTTGCCTTCCAAGGGAAAGAGGTCCATTTCCTGGGGGTAGATTCCACATCATCTAACCACACCCGATAATTCCATCTCCCCAGGGTGGGACCTATACCAGGGCACTTCTGAGAAGGGAGTTCTCACTCCCAAAAATGAGATGAAGGAAGACGCCAGCCAGGCTCCTCTGCCCATGGGATTCTCCAGGCAAGAATACTGGAGTGGGTTGCCATGCTCTCCTCCAGAGGATCTTCACAACCCAGGGAAGACTGAACCCAGGTCTCCTGCACTGACGGCAGATCCTTTACTGCTGAGCCACCTGGGAAGCCCCTGTATATAAGTATGGCTTGGTATAAATATAGTTTACTATACTAAATACACACATTTAGTAGACACAGTTCATTATCCAACCAGTATGTTTATCCTTCTTCCTTGCTAATAGATCCTATTTTGTGTAAGTATGTACCCTTTGCCTTCCAAGGGAAAGAGGTCCATTTCCTGGGGGTAGATTCCACATCATCTAACCACACCCGATAATTCCATCTCCCCAGGGTGGGACCTATACCAGGGCACTTCTGAGAAGGGAGTTCTCACTCCCAAAAATGAGATGAAGGAAGACGCCTCCCTCTTGTCAGGTCTGGATACAAGGCCTGGAACAGCCCCAGCCACCGTGCTCCAGTCTGAGAATGGAGCCAAACCTCTTGTTACGTGGAATAATGAACTGTCTTTTGTTTGAGCTAGTTGTGTCAGGGTTTTCTGTTCCAGCAACTAAAAACATCTACTCCAATAATGAGAGTAACATAAAGAGCTTCTATTTGAAAATTTCCACCCACAATTACTCATACCCAAGAAGTTTATTTCCACCTCATTACAAAACCGTGATTTAAAAAAAAAAAAAAAAAAAAAACTTGATGGAGAAAATGTTTATTTGGTAGAAGGGGGNACTCCTGAGCCCATGTGCTGCTGCTCCTGAGCCCACGTGCTGCTGCTCCTGAGCCCGCGTGCTGCTGCTCCTGAGCCCGCGTGCTGCTGCTCCTGAGCCCGCGTGCTGCTGCTCCTGAGCCTGCGTGCTGCTGCACTCCTGAGCCCATGTGCTGGCACTCCTGAGCCCATGTGCTGCTGCTCCTGAGCCCGCGTGCTGCTGCTCCTGAGCCTGCATGCTGCTACTCCTGAGCCTGCATGCTGCTACTCCTGAGCTCATGTGCTGCTACTCCTGAGTCATGTGCTGCTACTCCTGAGCTCATGTGCTGCAGCTCCTGAGCCCGTGTGCTGCAGCTCCTGAGCCCATGTGCTGCAACTCCTGAGCCCGTGTGCTGCAGCTCCTGAGCCCGTGTGCTGCAACTCCTGAGCCTGCGTGCTGCTACTCCTGAGCCCACGTGCTGCAGCGACTGAGCCCGCGTACTGCAGCTGCTGAGGCCGTGTGCCTGGAGCCTGTGCTCAGCAGCAAGAGAAGCCACTGCAATGACAAAGCTGTGCATGGCAGCAAGAGAATGACATTGCAAAAAAGCAAACAGTCCTCTTGACACAGTGGGTCTCAGTGTTGTCACGAAGAATCATGCATCTCAGGCAGTAAGAGGGAAAGATTTTAATTCGGAGGCAAAGAGAGAAAAGGCACATGTCCTGTCATGTGGCCCGGTCTCCTCCACTATGTCCCATCCAAGAAGGGGCCTTGTTTTGTTTAGGTTTTACGGACAGTGACTTCTGAACCAGCTCTAACAATGTGCATGTGTTCATGGCAGGCGTTTTGTACCAAACCCTGGCCATGCCTGTGTGACCTCAGGCAAGTCACACATTCTCTGAGCCTTCATTTCCACAACTAGAAAAAAATCAATAATACCTTCCAGGGTTGGTACGTGGATTAAACCACCTGACAAAGGCTAAAGGAACTTAGTGTGGTGCCCAGAATTGTTCAATACATGTATTAGTTTCCTTTGTCTTTCTTCAAGGACCTTATAAAAATTTTAGAGGAGCACAGATAACCGAGGTGACAGGTTAGACTGCACAAGGCAACAAATGCCCAGTGGGTCAGATAAGTGCTGGGGACAGCAAGCTTTGGAGGCTGGGATGTGCAGGAGTGTGGGTGTGGGGTGCTCAGGACAGGCTCCACAGAGAGGAAGGGGACCCACGCCAGGCTTGAGGTTTCTTGGTGTTTCTCTGATGCCTACCGGGAAGAGTCCAACATGGCATTTGCTTCAGTCCCAGGACTCCGGAGTTGCAGTGACAACCAGTATGTGATTGTAGAATACAGCAGGTCCCCTACAGTAAGTCCCCTACAGACAAGAGGGTCACATGCCGAGTCCAATCTGTCTGTAAGTCCAAAAAAGATCACTTAGGTACCCAATGAACACCATCAGCTATATATATCTGCTTTTTTTCTTGCCTCCTGACATCCTGGGCTTGAAATAAAGAAACTGTCTAGGGTACTCTGCACAGTAAAGTACACAAAAGCTCAACCACTCGCAGAGGATGCGCACGCATGGCAGTGTATGCCAGACACGTGAAGGAACTTGTGACTGAACATGCGAATGCACACTTGCATCTTGGAAAGTTCACAACTTGACGGTTCATACATAATGGGCTTACTGCACTCTCTTTACCCTCAGGAGTTCACTGTAACCCAGACCTCCATATCTGACATATCCTGAGGCACTGTAGGATAATTCAGCTGTAAGCAGATGGCTGAGAAAATATGGTGTCTACATTGTAAATTGTAGTAAGATGTTTACACTGAATGTATGCAAATACATTGAATTTAAGAGACATCATCTGTCTTCAATAAATGGAAAACCATTTATGGATCAATGACCATAAATAAAATATAGCTTCAAAGATAAAAATAATGAAAATAAGTGCTCCATCCTCCCTACAGATCTCCCCAGGAGAATATCATAAGTACCTGGATAAGTACTTCTTTTCCCCTCAACACAAGCTCTATCCTGAGTCCTCGGATAGAGGACTCTATTCTTGACCTCAGTGCTTGAAGAACTACTTGCATAAACAAAGACTCACAAAGATGCCCTTCATCTGTTCCTTGTGAAGCCACTGAACCCAGAGAAGGTGCCTGGCAGCCAGTCCTCCACCTTTTGTCTCCTAATCTGGTCGCTTTAATTCCCCAGAACCAAAGATGCTCTCAGGCAGCAGGTATCCTTCAGCTAAAGGAGGGAGACAGAGAGAGGGGCCTGAGACCCGCAGCCCGAGGTTTCCAGCCTCAGACCGGCCTCCTCCCTAAGGTCCATCCCCCACCTGAGGGCACCACTTGGTACGCCTGCACCAGGAAACAAGAGGCTGTTGGCTCTCATGCCTGGGAGGCACAGTGGATCCACTTGCCCTTTATCCTCCTTTGACTGTAAAGACTCCTTGCAAAACTCCACAGACTAAAACTCCACGCACCCCAGTGTTCAGGGCGGTATTGTCTACAATAACCAAGACAAGGAATAACCTACATGTCCATCAACAGATGAATGGATCGGAAGATGTGGTCCATACACATGCTGGAATACTACTCAGTCATAGAACCTCGAGGTTATCATACTAAGCGAAATCAAAGGCAAATATCACATAATACCACTTATACGTGAAATCTAAAAAACGGATGCAGATGAATTTTATTCACAAAACAGAAACAGACTCACAGAGAAAACAAATTTATGATTACCAAAGTGGAAGGGAAAAAGGATAGCCTAGGAGTTTCAGATTAGCAGATATACTCCACTGTATATAAAATAAACAAGGACCTACTGAACAGCACAGGGAACTATATTCTATATCTTATAATAATTTATAGTGGAAAAGAAGCTGAAGAAGAATGTATGTGATTGTATGTGTGTGTATAACTGAATCACTTTGCTGTGTACACCCAAAACTAACACAATGTTGTAGATCAACTACACTTCAGATAAAACTCCCTAAACTGTTGTGAGTCTGGGCTCCTGCTCACGAGCATTCCTGCAGGCCTGAGTGAAATCATACCTCAAACTGCAGCTCTGTCAGAGCTGCTCTGACATCTTGGCCAGCGTAGAGTCCACCTACGGCTGAAACACCTAAGTCTGAAAGTCTAAAACTCTAAAAGCAGACATTGGAGGACTCCCTCGTAGTTACAAACTGGACTGGAGGGAAGAGGCCAGCAAGGGACCAGGGAGAACCAGACCCACCAGACGTGATGGTCCAGCCTCTGACTCAGTTCAGTTTGGATGCCTTTGCACTAAACTTCATGGAGACATCTGCTAATTCAAGAATGACTAGAGATCAGCCTTTTTCAGAAAACTCTTGGGAAGGAGGGTGCAGGGGGAGCAAAGACTAGAGCTCCCCACTGGTAGAGAAGAAAGCAGGACACCTGGTAGAAGGGGGGGATGCTGAGTGCTGTTCCTAGAACCTTCCATTTACACTTCAGAATAACTCAGAAGGATGAGTATTATTCGCCGTATTGGAAGAGGCCATGGAGTAACTTGCCTAAGATCACCCAGTTACAAACCATGGTGAGTGAGTGAGTGAAGTTGTTCAGTTGTGTCTGACTCTTTGTGATCCCATGGACTGTAGCTTACCAGGCTCCTCTGTCTGTGGAATTTTCCAGGCAAGAGTACTGGAGAGGGTTGCCATTCCCTTCTCCAGGGGATCTTCCCAACGCAGGGATCGAACCCAGGTCTCCCACACTGCAGGCAGACGCTTTACCGTCTGAGCCACCGAATAATTCACATCACTGTATTTCCTCCCACAGCTTCCTTCTCAGACATTGGTGATTTGAGCACTGCTTTCCTGGTCTCACCATATACGTGTCCATGTGTGCTATAGCTTTCTGGACATTTTCCTTCAAGCGGAGCCTTTAAAAAAAATTGGACTATAAGTTGCTTTACAGTGTTGTGTTCAATATATACACACATCCATCCCCTCTCTCTTGGGCCTCCCTCCCAGCCCTCTCCCCAGCCCTCCAGGTCATCGCAGAGCACAGAGCTGGGCTCCCTGTGCCAGTCTGCAGCTTCCCTGCAGCTGTCTGTCTATCTCACGTGTGGTGGCGTGCATGTCAGTGCCACTCTCCCGATTCATCCTGCCTTGCCCCACCCACCCACCGGGTCCACAAGTCCATTCTCGAGGTCTCTGTCTCTTTCTTTCTAAACTCAAACTCATTCTGTATTTATGCATTCAATTGTCTTATATATGCAAATACGTTCTACTCAAGAGACACCATCTTTCTTCAATAAATGGAAAACCACCTATGGATCAGTGATCATGAGTAGAAGAGAACTCCGAAGATAAAAATAATGAAAATCAGTGTCCTGCCCTCCCCACGGGTCACCCCAGGAGAACGCCATAAGTAACTAGATGAGGAAAGAATGTCAGCACAGGTTTGGGTGGAAGAGAGAGGCTGGGGGAAAAGGACCTCCCTGGCCATGTGGGCCTGCTAGGATCAACGGCCTGTTTGCATGCATGCGACAAGCTAAGAATGAGTTTTCCAGCTTTCGTGATTTAAAAACTGCAAATGCTTCCAAAGAAAAGAAGCGTTTTATAACATGTGAAAATTGAAAGAAAGGTGCATGTCCATGTCCATAAATAAAGGGTACAGCCACACCCGTCCGTTCACACACGGTCCACAGTCATTCTCACTCTGAGGCTGCTACACACACACCACCCAACCTGCAAGACAGAAGCTAGTTTCCGCCTGTCCTGCAGGCGATCTGCTGACCTCTGGGCCCAGGGCTGGCGGGCAGTGCTTTACAAGCGAGTCCAGTCTGTTGTCTTTTGAGCTGCAGGGCTCCTTTCCTAGCTGCTATCCAAACCAGTCACTGTCGCTTCAAGCGACCCCTTGGGCCGAGCATCCAAGCTCCAGTTGTCCTAATTCATCCCATGCCAGGGGACAGCCGTGCAGAGGGTCCCGTGTCATACCTCGAGTGTGGATGACGATGATGGTGGTGGTGATGGTGGTGATGATAGAGGGGGAGAAGGAGGAAAAGGGAAAGAATAACATCAAGATACCGCAAAGGATTCATGGACACAGTCTAGTCATCAACCCAGTCCATCCCACACCACTCCTATGAGAGAGAGACTATTATTGGCCCCATTTCACAGAGGAAAAAACCAGGCTTGGAGCAGGACATGTAGTCAGCTGCACAAGGATGCATAAGGGATGATGGCTCGGTTATCACTCAGTGTTCCAGCTCCTGAGCCTGGATCTTACTGCTCTGTCAGAAGGCCTTCCCCAGGACCTTCAGAGTTTCAGAAAGCCCTAAGATTCTTTGTTGCAATCATGACTGGTTTTGTTCAACCCAACTGAACTGAACTGAAGTGCTTACTCACACCAGGGGAGGTCCACAGCAGAGAAAGGTGATTCTCAGAAACACTATTAAAGTTTAAAAAAAAAAAAAGAAGAAGAAGAAGAAAATGTTACAGAAAGTATGTCATCCACAGAGAATATTCCCAGAGTGACCCAATTTCCAGACCCCAAATCAAGCAGTAATAAACTCCCCACCTGTAGAACCCAGATACCTGGACAGATCTCAGAATCCTCACAAGAGACCACAGAATCCATCTATGCATCACGGCTTTAGAGAAACGAATAACATTCTGTATATATCAGTGGATTTTAAAATGGATTAGATGTTGTGGTTTAGAAAAGAAATTGATTTAAACAGATTATTGAGTTTGCACTATCTTTTTGTCACTCACCTTCCTTTCCCAATCAATAGTTACTAAATTGGGAAACTACCATCTACAATATCCTCACCCCAAAAAGTGACTGGGGACTCTGCCTGCAACATTTACCCTGACAACAGAACCAAATGTTTACAGTTGGTGCTTTACAAGCGAACTCGGGTGCGTGGGCACTGAATTCAGAACACTCTCATTTCCATGAGTCTTTCGAATCGAATTACTTAGTTCTGTCTGTGTATATCCACAGGAAATGAACATGTACGAAATTTATTTTGAGTCCCATCCAGAGGCTTCTTCTAGAAAGAGATTGTATTTTTTCGCCAACTGTGAAGAGGGCGCTGGCTAACATCAGCTCTCTGTCCTCTAGTAATGTTTTCTGCCTCAAGCCACAGGGAGCGCCCTGTGCATCAAAGAGCTGGATGCAACCATTAATCAGGGTCTCCGCAGATAGAATTTCCACTCTGGGCAAGAGATGCTGATAACCTCCGAGGACCATTCTGATTCAAAATCTATTCTAAGATAAAGCCCAGGAACATTCTTCTGAGGTGATCCCAAAGAAAATCTAATAGCTCCGGGCACACAATACCTCTTGTTCGTCATTCACCTGCTTCTGCAGCCTGCCCCCCTAGCTATCTGTTAAGTTCATAAAAAGTAGAAGATTTGGCTTCTGAGCTGCAATTCAATATGTGTGTAAAAGTGATATGAGGCTCATGCCCATCAAGAGGGCTGTAGTCCAAGAAACAGGGCAGGCTTTATTAGTTCCTCGTCAGTTAAACAGGGAAATATTCAGGCTCTGTCTCGGGGTGACAGGGAGAGATGGTTTTGTCTAAGAGAGCAGAAATCCACTGGGGACAATGGAAGCCCTGTTTCACATGAGGAAAGGGTGGGGGTCCTTATCTGCCTTCAGTAGCGATTTTCAGTGAGAGAGAAAATCCTCTTGTGAAGGAAGGAGTGAGGAAAAAGAGACCCCCGGGGGCTTTTGCAAACTCCTTGTCCTTCCGCACCAATATTCCGGCATGTCCTACTCTGAACGCATATACCCATTCTTCCGTGGGACTCTATACAAAAATGTTACTGGCAGCAGGACCTTCTAGACCCTGACACACTGGTGCAGAGAGTGGAGAACCGCAAGCTGGGACAAGTATGTGTTCCCTGGGGACTGGAGGGGCTGATGCGTATTTGGTGATCTTGCGATAGACAGGCTGATGCGTATTTGGTGATCTTGTGACAGACAGTGAAAGGCAGGGACTGTAACGAAATGAT
This sequence comes from Oreotragus oreotragus, assembly GCA_006410675.1. NCBI lineage: Eukaryota > Metazoa > Chordata > Mammalia > Artiodactyla > Bovidae > Oreotragus > Oreotragus oreotragus. The sequence goes on along the minus strand of SJYX01010049.1, from coordinate 165,116 downwards.
GTTTGGGACTTCCCTGGTGGCCCAGTGGCTAAGACTCCATGCTCCTGCACCCTCCCATGCAGGGTGTCTGGGTTCAATCCCTGATCAGGGAACTAAGATCCCATATGCCACCACCAAGACCTGGTACAGCCAAATAAATTCATTAAATAAATAAAAAATAATTTAAAAAAAAATAAAAGAAATGATGCTAGAAAATGAGACTGCTGCCTGATCATGGAGGGTCTTGTGTGCCTGGTGAGAGGCTCCTGCATGTTACAGAGCTGATAAGGTTCTGAGAAGGGTCATGATGGGGAGTGATGGACATCACTGTCAGCTACCTCCTGGGGGCGTGTGCTCGGATGCCGCACAGGCTTCAAAAACCAAGGGAAGAAGCTTTGACTGGAAATAGTCATCGTGGTATCACCAGGGTATAAGTGGTTGATGAGGACATAGGAGGCCTGAGACCACCCAAGGAACTAGAATACAGGAGGGGTGCAGAGAAAATCAGGAACCTGTGCATGAGATGAGAAAACAAGAATCAAACAGCACAAGAGCAATGCGGGAAGAGAAGAGAGCAGGGGCACCCAGCCAAGCACCAATACCTCTTTGGACTGAGGTAGGAGGGTGCAGGGATCCCGCAAACCAAAATCCGGGGTGACGGCTCTGGGGACATTGATTTCATTTTTGATAAAAACTGGAGAGGAGAGCTTGGAGTGTTCTTGCTTGGAGAATCCCAGGGACGGTGAAGCCTGGTGGGCTGCCATCTATGGGGCCGCACAGAGTCAGACACGACTGAAGTGACTTAGCAGAGAGGAGAGCAGTGATGAGGAGGCTCAGATGGTCAAGAGGACCATCAGGGCCAGAATGCCGAGTGTGACCTGACTCCGACCGTGGGGCCTTCCGAAAGTCACTCTTGGGCTCCACTGTCTCAACTGGAAAGTCAAGGGGTCGACTGATCTGCCCTCCACTCAAACAGTAGATGAAGCCGCCAGTCATCTCCCCAGCCCGCCTGGACCAGTCACCATCCTCCCCAGCTACCAGAAATACCGAAACGGAGCGAAGCATCTCCTTCTCTACCTCCAGCCTGCCATGATGCACGGGCCCCATGTCACACCTGGCTCCCAGTGGTACAGTAAGAATGCTCTTTTCCTCCTGGTCGATAGCAGGAACGCTTCTCTAGGACTCCTCTAAAGGTCAGCTTCATGCACACTCACGTGCTCAGTCATGTCTGACGCTGCGACCTCATGGACTGTAGTCTGCCAGGCTCCTCTGTCCATGGGATTCTCCAGGTGAGAATACTGGAGTGGGTTGTCATGCCCTTCTCCAGGGGGTCTTCCCAACCCAGGGATCGAACCTTGGACGTCTTCGGCGTCTCTTGCGTTGGCAGGCAGATTCTTGACCACTGAGCCACCTGGGAAGCCCCAGAGGTCAGCTTAGACTGTTCCTTAAAAGTCTTAAATGAGTCAGGAGAGCATCGCCACGCTCACTTTGGGGAAATGCAGTAACTTAGGGCACCTGGGGAGCCCTTTACATGGGTCTTGGCAACACGGAGACTTGCTGACATCCCAGGGGATAGGATGGGGTACATTTGTTTCTTCTCTGCCAGGAGGGTCAACTCTGCTGTACCAAGATACCCCTTTGCACGAGACACACCTGCCCCCACCCCATGTCTCGAGATAGTCCAGCCCAGAGCCCCTGATGCAACCCTCTCCTGTTACTTCTGTGCAAACTTCCCCTATATTCTGAGATATTGCTGACCATAAAAAACGAAGAAAAATAAAAGCTCTTGGGGGAAAAAAAACGACTTCACTACAGATAAAGATGATCTTTGTTTAAAAAAAAGAAAAGAAAAAAGCCTGACCACTTGCTCAAGTAACAAAGTTCTTTCTACATAAAATTATAAAGAGCAAAGATCACTCGAAAGTGACAAGGTTGGGGTTTTTCTCCCATCCCTTCCTCATGTATTCCGATCCCCAGTGGACGGCAGGACCTGTTTTCAAATATTGACCTTGGAGGCTTTAGTACACAAGGCTGCAAGCACTGAACACTGAACTGGGTCCGTTATTCATTCTGTTGACGGGCAGGATAAGATGGATTAGAGCTGAGTAAAGAATCATTTGTAGCCTAAGATTTTGATGGCAGGACTCATTGTCCCAGCCCCTCCGTTGGTCTTGATAGGGTGTTATCACCACCTCCGTTTCTGAGTATTTCTGAGGGCTCCATCTCTTTCCATCTGAAAACATCCATGTCTTTGAGTCCAGCCTGATGTCAGGAAGAGACAAATCGTGGCAAATAGCAGAGAGGGACCAGGTGGAAGACACTGTGAGCTGAGATTAGCCAGCTGTTCTGTTCCCATTGCCACGGCCATCCCAAGGGGCTCAAGCCCATCGCTAGCACCAGCTCTCCTAACCGCAAGCCTGTACCCACTCACGCTGCCCACAGACTGCTGCATGGCTCCGGGGCTGAGGAGGGGGGCCAGGCAGAGACCCTCCTCACACCAGAGCTGCCTGCCTTACAGAAACAACTGAATTCTCTGAGGACACAAGTTCTAGCTCCAGGAAGGACTATCAGTTCTCCAGCCCCAGCCACTGAACCCTGTCCCTGCCCTGATTTCTCTCTCCCACCTTCTAGGCCTCACAAATTCACTCGCTTCTCTCCACCTGCATTGCTGACGTACCCAGATGGACCATCTATCTTTCCTGGACAACTAAAAGCCTCCCAGTTACCTTCCCTGTGTTCAACCCTTGGCTCCTACGGTGGATTCTCCGCCTTGACAAGTGATCTTAATACTACTCTTGGTGGTCCATTGACTAAGACTCTGTGCTCCCAAGGCAGGGGGCCCACATTCAATCCCTGGTCGGGGAACTAGATCCCACATGCTGCAACTGAGGCCCAGCCCAGCCAAATAAAAATTTTTTAAAACTCTTATGTAGTCACTTGTCTGTTTAAAACCCCAGAACAGCTTGATTGGCCTTGAGACTGAGTCTAAATCTTTCACCTGACCTAGAGGCATTCAGTAGGCACCTCCTGCATACCATCCCCCTGACCTCTCTTGCCCTTATTCTTTGCTCTAGAAATTCTACCTTTCTTTCAATTTCTCAGTGTTCATCCTAAACTTTGTTCCATAGAGAAACTTTGCCTGTGTTTCATTTTATAATCAAGTCTATATTTTCCTCTGTCTCTAGTATCTCAAACTAAGGCAAGCAGGCAATAAACATGTATTGACTGAATGCCTGAGAGAAGGAAGCCCCTCCTTAATAGAATCATTGCTGTTTCCAATGAACTTTGGTTTCCAAAGAGAACTGCGTTTATTAAGCCCAGTTTGCCCTGATTGGTCTGGCCTGTTAAGATTTTACAGTTAGTATGGCTGCTTATCATTCAAACAAGACATTTTGGGGAGTGCTAATTAAAATCATATGTTTTTGAATATGCATTATTGAGAGGCATACTGATTTTATTGGTGAACCTATAAAACAGTTCTATTTGAGGATAAAATTATTTATTAAAAGTAATTTCAAAAATAAAACACTTTCATTTCAAAATTAAAAACTTCAAAACTGAAAATACCTTAAAAATGGAAATCTGTAAGTTAAGACAACAAAAAATTTATTTACAGTGATTATCTGAACACTGAAAAACAGTACTTGTTAGTTGGTAAAATGTATTTGCATCAAATTATACATCATTGTCTATTTCTGACCTTTTTTCCAAAATGATCTTGTTTTTAATTCATCTATAAAGTCACTTACAGTCATCTTCAAAGTTGCAATTTATGGTTAATAGTATGAAAGTGTTGATACATTCTATTGGCTCTTTGGGGGTAAACCACAATATTTTTATATAAGGAAAAAAAAAATCCCTAACAACAAATTGTACTAAATGAAAGTGAAAGTGAAGTCACTCAGTTGACTGTAGATCACCAGGCTCCTCTGCCCATGGGATTCTCCAGGCAAGAATACTGGAGTGGGTTGCCATTTCCTTCTCCAGGGGATCTTCCTGACCCTGTGATTGAACCCAGGTCTCCTGCATTGCAGGCAGACGCTTTAACCTCTGAGCCACCAGGGAAGCATAGTTCCAATTCCAATTTTTCTCACACTGAAATGTGTAAATATTTCAACCTAAATGTTTTCACTTTTCTTTTTTTTTGCCTCCATTCAGAGCAACTTTCTTTGACAAATCCTTCAGTAAGACAAAACATCAAATAAATTCCTTGATTCTTTTGAACATTTGACTTTATTTAGATACCACAAAGTTGTTGGTCTTGTCTGTTTTGTTCTGTTCTGATAATGAATCCATACTTTCCAATTAGAAGTCAAAACTCTACAAATTGAGCCATTTCAAAGTGAAATCATAGACTATTAGCATTAAGTCTTATTCATCATTCTCATTTACATTGCTTGATTTGCTCATTTCTCCTTGCTTTTGTAGGGATAAATTTCAATGGTTTTCTATTTGCAAACTTTGTCTTCAAAATTGCAACATAACAATTTGCTAAAAGTTTCAAAGGTTAAAGGTTTTCAGTGTTCCATTTATTGAATATTTTACTTAAAGATTTTAAACACCTTTTGAACAAAATGTAACTAAAATTTAATTTGTTCAAAAAATGTTTAAGCACTCATTTCCAGAAATGTCCAAATTGTAATGAAGCTTATTCACCAAGGCCCAGATGTTTCCAAAGGCATTGGCAAGTAAGGTGGTGGCAAGTGAGGGAGGCCTGGCGTGCTGCAATTCATGGGGTCACAGAATCGAACACAACTGAGCGACTGAACTGAACTGAACTGAAAAACAAAGAAAGAACATAAAACTGCCAATGTCAAACTGTTTTGGAAGGAATTCAACATCAACTTCATCAAAACAATTTTGTACTTCAGTCATTCAGTGTATATCTGAAAATAGTCACAAATAATGACACCTCTGACCTCACCTTTGGTAGAATATCAAGGACTTTTTGAATACAATTGTGAATTTTAGTGAACCATAACCAATTCTAAGTATATTTCTGTTCCATGATTTTCTTAATTAAAATCACTAGCTTTACCACAAAACTCTATTCTCCTGGACCTTGTTTATATCATCCCTGTAAAAATGATAATTTTATTTCAATATTGAACTTCATACCAACATTTATAATAGCCTTCACAACAGTCAAGATTCTGCCTTTGAGAAAATAAACCGCCAAAAGCTATACTCTGATGTCATGAATTGGATAAAGAATCAATTAATGGGATTCATTGATTTTCCTACTTGGAGTATCTGATGACATTTTATAAAACTGTCATCACTTAACTGTATGAGGAGCTCTTCTAATGGAACCCACACACCAGCAGCTATGACTTCATTTTTTGTACGTGCCAGGAGAACTTGGGGTTCCAGATGCATGGTGCTGAAACTCTGGAGTCAGCAATACTGCAGCACAGACTCCAGTATTTGTCAAGAGGGTTGATCTCAAGTTAAGTGTTCTTACCACACACAAAAAAAAAGAACATAAGGAAACTTGGAAGTAATAATACATGTCTTTTATCTTGATTGTGGAGATGATGTCACAGGTGTATGCATGAGTCCAAAATCATCAAATTTTATATATTAAATATGTGCAGTTTAATGTGTATCAATTATACCTCAATAAAACTGTTTAAATTTTTTAACTTTAATGAGTGAAATTAGAAGATATAAATGAGGTAAATAAATACATCGATATAAACAAAAAGTAATACTCTTCAGAGTAATTTTAAAACATGCTTTTGAAAGCTGCATACAGTCTTCTTCAAATAACTCTTGGAGTAACTTCTGAAGTAGATGTTGACTTTTTTTACCAGCTGAGGGTGGACAGCCCAGACCAGCAAACATTTTGTGCATATTACATGTTGTTGAAGTTGATAGTGATCAACTTTCTTAGAAACATAAATTTACTAAACCCCTTATTTTCTATTAAATACTTATTTTTTTAACTACCATTGAGAAATTAAAAGATGCTTACTCCTTGGAAGAAAAGTTATGACCAACCTAGAGAGCATATTCAAAAGCAGAGACATTACTTTGCCAACAAAGGTACCTCTAGTCAAGGCTATGTGGTCATGTATGGATGTGAGAGTTGGACTGTGAAGAAGGCTGAGTGCTGAAGAATTGATGCTTTTGAACTGTGGTGTTGGAGAAGACTCTTGAGAGTCCCTTGGACTGCAAGGAGATCCAACCAGTCCATTCTGAAGGAGATCAGCCCTGGGATTTCTTTGGAAGGAATGATGCTAAAGCTGAAACTCCAGTACTTTGGCCACCTCATGAGAAGAGTTGACTCATTGGAAAAGACTCTGATGCTGGGAGGGATTGGGGGCAGGAGGAGAAGCAGACAACCAAGGATGAGATGGCTGGATGGCATCACTGACTCGATGGACATGAGTCTGGGTGAACTCCCGGAGCTGGTGATGAACAGGGAGGCCTGGCATGTTGCGATTCATGGGGTCACAAAGAGTCGGACAGGACTGAGCGACTGAACTGAACTGAACTGAGAGCTTTATAAGGGTTGCATTAATTGGGAAAGAACTGCTATCTCGTTAAAACTTAAGTTTTTTAATATGGGAATTAATATATTTCTTCATCTATTTGCTGCTGCTAAATCACTTTAGACGTGTCTGACTCTGTGTGACCCCATAGATGGCAGCCCACCAGGCTCCGCCGTCCCTGGGATTTTCCAGGCAATAACACTGGAGTGGGTTGCCATTCATCTATTTAGGTTACCTTTAATTTATCTCACTACTACTTTAGATTTGATGTATAGAAATTTGACACATTTTGGGGAGATAAAGTCCTAAGCACTGGACTTGTTTCATGCTACTTTAAATGTTCTTTTTTTTTTCAGATTTAATTTTCTATCTGTTTTTTACTAGGATATAGAAGTGAAATTAATTGTCCTACATTGTCTTATATTTGCTAACCTTGATAAACATATTTATCTTTATTTTCTGTGAAGATTTTTACTCTGAATTTTCTATTTCATAAACATATTATCTAGGAACAATTTCTTCTTCCTTATTTCCAGTCCTTATACATTTTACTTTTTTAATTTTTCTTTTTTATCATACTGGCTAGTAGCTCCAGTATAGGTTGAACAGAATTGGTGTTGGTGACCCCTGCTTAATTTTTCAGCTCATTTTTGTAAATGGCAAACCCATGCAAAATATGACTTCTTAAGATTAAATCAGTAACAAAAATCACTGTAGCTGGAATGTAGACAACTCACTCGCCATGCTGACATATCAAGCCTTTAGTTCTCACACATATTTTACCTATGCCCAGCCCATAATTTCTGGTGTTTTCAAGTGGATGGTGGCCTGGAGGCTTCCTGCATCTGGGCCAGGGCACAGGTGGGATGGAAGTGGCCAATGCGTTGAGAGGCCCCATAGGTACAGGAGTGACAAACACATCTCTCAGCATCACTTGAGATGGGAAGATTTACTCTCCTTAGCAGCTCCTGTCTGAGATGTTTCTATCTACCAGAGTCTCCTAGGAAGGTGTTGGTGTCTTTTGCCTGGAAAAAGAGAAAGTGTTAGTCACTCAGGCGTGTCCGACTCTTTGCTATCCCATGGACTGCAGGCTCCTCTGTCCATGGGATTCTCCAGGCAAGAATACTGGAGTGAGTTGCCATTCCCTTCTGCAGGGGATCTTCCCAACAAAGAGATCGAACCTGAGTCTCCTGAATTGCAGGCAGAGTCTTTACCATCCAAGCCACCAAGGAGAGCTGAGTAGATGCTCTGGTCATCTTCCAGATAAAACCACTGCACACGCATCTCATAACCTACCCAAAAAGGTCATAGCACAGCAGGAACCACCAAGAAGAGGTCTACCAAAGCCACCCAGGCTTACTTCAGTGGAACTATAACATTTCATTTTAAAATGAAGAATCTGGAACTTCTCTGGCTTTCCAGGGGCTGAGACTCCTTGCTTCCAATGCGTGGGACGTGGTTTCAACCCCGGGGTTGGGAAACTAATATCCCACATGCTACATGGTACAGCCAGAAAAACAAGTGAAAAATAAAAGCGAAGACTTGAACAAATGCTCAGCCAAACTGGGTACTAGGCCAATAGGAACAAACTCCCTCAGCCCTGGGCAAACTAAGACCTGTGTGCCTCTTTATTCTTCTCTGGCACCAGACTTATTCACTTTCTGTTATTGACTATGAGTCAAATAAGATGCCCAAAAAAAAAAAAAAAATAGAAGGTGTCTGCAGCAGTCAGCATTTATTCTCCATCAACAGCTCGAATATTTTCCATTTCGGAGACTTAATTCTGTTATAAGAGGAGGAGATGGGGAATGAAAGCCAGGAAATAGAGAGGCCATCATCATTCAAACAATGGAAGCATGTTTAGAGCTTCTCAGCATTCCGTGGGCCATCAGAACAAGAACAAAAGTGAAGAGAAGCAATCTCCTGGGCACTGCTGAAAACTGTCTTTCGGGGGGTCTGTCCTTCCCATCTGGCTGGAGACATCAGTGAGACAGAAAATAGGAGACCAGAAATGGAGGGGGTGGGGTGGTCTGTGTGCTTTGGGGCAGGAGGGGGGTAGTGTTAAGACACGAGTTTGTCATCCCTCAAAAAGCTATGATGTTCCTTCAAAATAATTGATGTTTTCCAGTCCTACCATAAAATATTTTTTAAAAAAATCCTTTCCAAATGTTAAACTTTCCATCAGATTGATGCTTGGAGCNATGGAGGGGGTGGGGTGGTCTGTGTGCTTTGGGGCAGGAGGGGGGTAGTGTTAAGACACGAGTTTGTCATCCCTCAAAAAGCTATGATGTTCCTTCAAAATAATTGATGTTTTCCAGTCCTACCATAAAATATTTTTTAAAAAAATCCTTTCCAAATGTTAAACTTTCCATCAGATTGATGCTTGGAGCTCAGCAAGCTGCAGAACAGAGACTATGACCCCAGAAAGCTTTGCTCCAACTTTCAAGCTTCCAATCGAATGGCTGGAGGTTTAGAGCTGGACTCAGGGGCCAGGAGAGAGGGTGAGAAATAACTTTGGCCTCGGGGGTGATCCAAAGTGATTTGGGGCTTCTGAAATTGTAGAAAAACATCACTGTAGCCGAACCTGCACAAGCCTCTTCTTCCGCCAGGCATTTTCCCCTGAAGCAATGCGTTAGTAAAGTCTCAACACAAAAATGACACGCGTTCTATAATCTACCCCCAGTGCCCAGAGCATTCTCAAGGTGAACCAGCTGTCTCGGCAGAAGGTGCCAGCTCCTTTTCTCCCCTCAAAACTTAAACCCAGAACTGAGATGCTGTTAGCAGGATGAGGCTGGGTTTTCAACTACCTAGAGTGGAAAGTCATCAGTGCAAACTTGTTTGACCCCAAACCCACCATAAGTCCTCATCCTCCATGATGTTAACTTTGGCTGCTGTTACTAATCAGGGAACAAAGAGGGAAGAATATTGAGTTGCTGAACAATGGCTGTGATTGTTTTCTGGTCATTAAAGCCTTTTTTAAGGTTCTCTTGGGCAGGGCGGCTTCCCCAGTGACTCAGCGGTAATGAACCCCTCTGCGATACAGGAGACGCGGGAGACATGGGTCTAATCCCTGGGTTGGGAGGATCCCCTGGAAAAGGGCATGGCAATCCACTCCAGTATTGTTGCCTTTAGAATCCTCAGGGACAGAGAAACCTGGCTGGCTATGGTCCACAGGGTCACAAAGAATTGGATGCGAGTAAGCATGCACGCATGCAAGCAGGCAGTCTCATTTCCACCCTCTTCTCTGACAACTGCATTCAACACAAGGGTATCTGAAAATCAAAACAAGGAATTTGACCTCTAAAGTTTCCTATTACAGAGTGTGAAGACTTTCTCAACTGATCTTTCCTTTTCTAAAAAAAAATTATTATTATTTTATACTTGAGTATAGCTGATTAACAAAGAAAGCTGAGCGCCAAAGAATTGATGCTTTTGAACTGTGGTGTTGGAGAAGACTCTTGAGAATCCCTTGGACTGCAAGGAGATCCAACCAGTCCATCCTAAAGGAGATCAGTCCTGAATATTCATTGGCAGGATCGATGCTGAAGCTGAAGCTCCAATACTTTGGCCACCTGATGCAAGGAATTGACTTATTTGAAAAGACTCTGATGCTGGGAAAGATTGAAGGTGGGAGGAGAAGGGGATGACAGAGGATGAGATGGTTGGATGGCATCACCGACTCAATGGACATGAGTGTGAGTAGACTCCACGAGTTGGTGATAGACAGGGAAGCCTGGCATGCTGCAGCCCATGGGGTCGCAGAGTTGGACATGACTGAGCGACTGAACTGAATATTGTGATAGTTTCAGAGGACAGCAAAAGGACTCAGCAAAACATATACATATATTCATTTCCCCCCCAAACTCCCCTCCTATCCAGGCTGCCATGTAACTTGGAGCAGAGTTTCCTGTGTTATACTGTAGGTTCTTCTTGGTTATCCATTTTAGACATATCTGTATGTACATGTAGTTTGGGATGGACATGTCAGTTGATCTCTCCTTATCCAACAGGAGTGATACTGTCATCGCTGGAGTCTACTAGCAGTGATCCACTAATGTGCTGAGACCCTATACATCAGAGCTGCCTCTGAGCCTGCATTTTCCCCAAGAGGAGGCAGGACTCCCGGCTCTAAAGGGCTGCAGTTTCACATCCGTAGAGGTGAGGATGCCGGTAAGACAGTATTAGGGTTATTGCAGCCAGCAACCTCTGCCAGACGGTCAGTTTCTTGAGGGCAGCAACCAGTGGCTTCACCCCCATGCTCACCACATTATCCAGCACGACCTAAGCCTGACACACACTGGAAATCCAGCAAGTGCATCTTCTGTTGTGTTCAGAGCTACTTTCCAAAGGGCTGACCTCACAGCACTGACTGTACACCATCTGAATAGATTTGCAATGGCTTTTGCCTCCTGACTTCAGTACACCTCCCCGCTCCTAAGAATGGCAAATTAGATGAAACAGCTCAAGCGCTTTCCAACACAATAGTTTGGACAGGATGCGCACAAAATGCAGAACAGATTTCCCAACCAATTCCTCTCATCACCTTCAGACGGGCAATGACAGACTGATAAGGAAGCACTTGTGTAAACAGGGGGAGGAAGGAAGAGAGGGAGGGGCCGGCCGAAGGTAAACAAGCAGAGGGTGGGAACAGGAAAGGCATCTTTTTCATGATTCCCCCCCGTTTTCTTTGAAACCCGCCTAATTAGTTCCTCATCCCTTCCAAAGATTAACCTCTGCTCCCTGTTGGCTTTTCATGTGCGATTAGACTGAAAGGAGGTGGAAGGAGGGGTAGGGGTGGGATGGGAAAGAATGGAGTTTTTCTTGTCTTTGTAAACTCAGTACCAGGCTAGAGTTTACTTTTTTTTTTTTTAAAGCACAATTGTCAGTGAACTTTCACATACATTATCTCTCAGATTATGATAAATGCAACTGTTGCCCACACTGTTCTAGAACTCTTGGTGAAATTACGTTGTGGTCCTGCCAACTTAACCCCAGTAAGAACAGAATTCCTTAGAGACAAGCAGGTGAGCAGCCGCTGGGAGGCAAATCTGAGGCCATCTGGCCAATGCTTTTCCAGCCACACTATGCTGCTTGCATTGCCAACACCTCAAGATCACAGCCGCCAACCCCTTGGGAGAGAGCAAAGCTGAAATGAGAGATGCAATTGACAGACTTGAGAATTGAATGCTGAGCCACTGCAGCAGGGGAGACTCGGGAGTCTCTGTAATTCACGTAGTTCACTGCAAGGAAAGGGATGCTTTTGAAACTCTTCTGGTAAACAATGAAATGAGGGGGAAGGCACAGATTGGTATCCCTGGGGAAGTGGGTTTCCAGGCTGGTAGAAACTGGGGGTGAGCTGAGCTTCAGAGACACCTGGACACAGACCCTACTTTATCAGTCCACACCCATGAGAGTTTGGTGCTGCTGAGGAGTTTGGTGAAGAACCAGGGGTAATGCCATGTTTGCAAACGTTCCTCTAAAGCTGTGGTTCTCTCCTGAATACCGGGAGAGACTTTAGAAATTATTCATGCCTGGACTTCACTCTCAGAGATCCTGTTAGGGGAAGCACACTGATTGAAACCGCCCACCCTGGCCAGGCACCATAGTAACCATTTGCATGAGTTGTTTCATGACAGGAGATCCTGATAAGGAATATGGAACTAATAAGCCACCACCAACCGGAAGAGTTCGGGAAAGGTAGAGAGGAGACACCGCATGTCCGTCCACATCCCGGAATCCCTCTCGTGAGCATCTGTCTTGGCTGAACGATGCCCGCGCCACCAGGAAAGACTCTGAATTAGAGTGATTGGCCAGAGACCTCCCGGAAACTAATCCCATCACCATAAAACCCGGCAGAGCAGTTCTCCTGGGTCCCCTCACCTTACTGCTCTCCACCCGGGTGCCCCTTCCTGTTGGACACACACACAACTCTACTAACGCCATTGCCATGACAGGCTTGAGTGAGGTACACTAGGCTGCAGAGAAAAAAAAAAAAAATCCTGGGTCATTCTGACTGTGGGCTCGGAGGCCCTCTGGGATGACATAATGACAGCCCAATCAGAAGACGGCGCCACCCTGATTAGGTGACGACCAATCTGTTTAAGACACACGGGGTCCTAAACCTGTGCATGTGCAGAACTTAGCCAATCAGTAGATGCCAAGAATCCCTTACAACCAATCCTTTTTTAACTCTCTGTCTTTGTTCTAAACCTATAAATACTGCTGTAATTCTGGGCTCGGGGCTCTTGCTTTACTCCACTGCGTTGGATGTGGCAGAGCCCTGGCTCGAGTCAGTAATAAAATTCCCTTTTTGCTTTTGCATTGCCGTGGATGTCTTGTTTTCTCAGTTTTGGGGACTCGGACTGAGGGCATAATACTTCCCAATAAAATCTCTTGCTTTGTCAGCACATGTGTCTCCTCGGACAGTTCATTTCCGAGTGTCAGACAGGAGCCCAGTTTCGGGCCCTAGAAGGGGCCCCTCTTCCTGCAACAGTACCAGTCTCACTAACCTGGGGTACAATCTGGATATCCAGGTTGCCTTCTTTTTCTCGTCTTCTTCTTCTTTTAGTCTTATTCATTTCTAAAAGATATTACATGTCCAAGGCATAGATTTTAAAATGTACACAAGGATAATACAATAGTCTTCATCCAAACTGTGCCTACAGCCACTCACTTCTCTCAGAGGCAACTTCCAGAGAGTATTTTAAAGCAGACAAGAAATCATATATATTCATACTAAAATGAAAGTGTAACACACACTGTTCTCCATTTTACTTTGCTCTGTGTGCCTTGAGCCTCTTTGCTTTTCAAAAGTTTCCTGTATTGATAATATCTTGCACTAGTGTGGTGCATGTGTTGCAATGATATGCCAATATTGACATGTGACTATTAACTTAAAAGTTAATGGTTTCTATTAAAAGTCCATATTAAGGTTCAGTCTTGGTGTTATATGTTTCATGGTTTTTTAACAAGTGTGTTAATGACATGTGTCCACCATGCCAATCACACAGGATAGTTTCACTGTCCTAAATAGTCCCTGTGCTTCACTTATTCATCCCTCTCTGCCCCCAACTTCTGGCAAAAAAAAAAAAGAAAGATCTTTTTATTATCTTCATATTGCCTTTCCAGAAAGTCATATATTTGGAATAGTCTATTGCCTTTTCAGATTGTCTTCTTACACTTAGCAATATACACATAAGATTTTTCCACATCTTTTCATGGCTTGATAGCTCATTTCTTTGTCTAACTGAATAAAATCCCATTTTGTGGATCCTCAAACAGCAATTTGCTTATCCATTCACCTATTGAAGGACATCTCTGTTGCTTCCTAGGTTTGGCAACTCTGAAGGAAACTGCTATTAACACCTATGTACACACTGCCATATTTAAGACAGATAACCATCAAGGACCTACTGTTTAGCACAGGGGACTCTGCTCAGGGTTATATGGCAGCCAGGATGAGAGGGGAGTTTGGGGGAGAATGGAGACATTTTATGCATGGCTAAGTCACTCTGTTGTTCACCTGAAACTATCACAACATTGTTAACTGGCTATAATCCAATATAAAATAAAAAGGTTTTAAAAATCTGTGTACAGGTTTTCGTGTGAACATAATTTTTCAGTGCATTTGGGCAAGTACCAAAGAGCATGATTCCTGGATCATGTGGTAAGAGCGTGTGTCACTTTGTAAGAAACCTCTAAACTGTTTTCCAAAGTGACCGCACCATTTTGCATTCCCACCAGCAATGAGCAGGAATTCTTGTTGCTCCATATCCTTGCCAGCATTTGATGTTGTCAGTGTTTTGGATTTTGGCCATTCCAATAGGTCTGTAATGCCTCTCATTGTTGTTTTCATTTGCAGCTTCCTAATGATGGAAGATGTTGAACATCTTTCCATGTTCTTCTTTTCTGTAAGCACGTAAGTCTTCATTGATGAGGTATGTATTTAGGTCTTTTGCCCATTTTTTAATTGGGTTGCTTCTTTTTCATTGTTGAGGTTTTAACCTTCTTTGTATATTTTGGATACTAGCCTATTATCAGATATGTGTTTTACAAATATTTTCTCCCAGTCTGTGGCTTGCTGTTTCATTCTCTGAACAATCTCTTTTGCAGAATCGAAGCTTTTCTTTTTAATGAAGCCCAACTTATCATTGTTTTCCTTTCAGGGAGGCTGTTGACATTATATCTTAAAATTATCACTGAACCTCAGGTCACATAGACTTTCTCCTGTATTACCTTCTAGGACTTTTACAGTGTTGCGTATTCCATCTGAGACTACGATCCGTTTTGCGTTAACTTTTGTAAAGGGTGTAAGGTCTGTATCTAGATTCGTTGCTTTTTGGTTTTGCATACGTATATCCAGGTGTCCCAGCACCATTTATTGAAATGACTATTCTTCCTCAGTTGAGTTACGTTTGTCCTTTCGTCAAATATCTGTTTTTATACCCAGAAATCTAGGTATTTGTTGTGGGGAAGGGTGTTACATCTCACCTCCAGGTGATTCTAATATGTAGCCAGCATGTGGATTGTTAATATAAATTCCTTTGGGAAGGTAATATATGCCCTGCATATAAAAGGGCAGCAGTTTAACAAGAATCTATCTGCTTTCTTAATTCTGGAGGGGAACATGTCACCAGCAAACTGCGTGTCCTGTTAAAACCCCAGCTTCAAGGAAAAGCCATCCCAAATGTGTTCCCTCTGCTCCTACATAAACTTGCTTTAAGAGGAAGATTCCTAATTAAATAAGTTGAGAACTTATACTGCATATGTGTGTGTGCGTGTACATGTGTGTGTGTGTGTGTGCATGTTTGTGTGTGTGTGCAGCCTCCTCCCTGAAGTCCTTAAACACCTGAGATACTGCTTANCTCCTACATAAACTTGCTTTAAGAGGAAGATTCCTAATTAAATAAGTTGAGAACTTATACTGCATATGTGTGTGTGCGTGTACATGTGTGTGTGTGTGTGTGCATGTTTGTGTGTGTGTGCAGCCTCCTCCCTGAAGTCCTTAAACACCTGAGATACTGCTTAGGGGTTGACTGTGGCCGGGTGCCCTGCAGGGGATGTGGGAAGCTTAGACTGGGAACCAGAAGCGCAGCAGAGGAGGTCAAAATGAGCATGGGAAGGGAGAGGATTTAAACGCTCTCAGATTATCCTAAGACCCTGGGGTTGTTTCCAGCTAAGAGGCTCCTCTGTCCATGGGATTCTCCAGGCAAGAATACTGGAGTGGGTTGCCCTTTCCTTCTCTTGGGCATCTTCCCAACCCAGGAATCAAACCCACATCTCTCGCATTGCAAGTGGATTCTTTCCCCTGGTGCCACCTGGGAAGCCCTTAAAAGCGTCATGGGTTTCTGTCAAATCACCCCCTTGGTAGGAATAGCATGCAGGAAGTAAGGCCCAGCAGGGAGGGTGAAGGCAGGGTTTCCATCCTGGGGGGTCAGGGAAACAGAGCAGGAAGAACAGAGCTGGGGAGGCCAGACATGAGGGTTGGTCACTGCAGCCTGGTCCAGCCTCTGGGCCCCCTGGGCAGGAAGGAAAGGACACAGGGGATAGGAAGCCATGTCCAGAAACTTTGGGGAACTTAGACCAAGGCAGGAGCCAGGTGGGAGCCGATGAGCAAGATCAGTCCCTGGAGCCGGGTGCATGGACGGCGTTCAGTAAGTGTCTACGGAAATAATGAAGACTGAGGGAAAGACTTTGCAGATGGAATCACTCTAAATCACCTCTTGAGATCACTATAACATGATATCCTTCCTTCATGGGGTTCACAGCGGGGCTAGATGGTGGCCTAGAGGGTAAATATTATTCCCAGATACTGTGCACTGACTCGTGTTCACTCAGAAAAGAGAGAACTTTGATTTCAGATCCCAGGCTCTGAAGCTCTGAGAGAATAAATTCTTGTTGTGTTAAAAGCACCTAGTTTTTTGGTTCTTTGTTACAACAGCCCACAGAAATGAATACACCACACTAAAGTGAGAAAACAAAAAAAAAACTGAGGCAGAGTGATGGTGGTTTGCCCTGGGAAGGGGCATTCTTGCTACTTGGACTCCAGTCTTATTTCTCTTCCACTCTCCTGTGCAAGTGTGCTGTGAATCTCAAGAAGATGTTTCCCAGTCATGTTTAATCAGGCCCAGGAAGACGCACCTCATCATTTCGGCCATGATTCTGCAGCCCAGCATAAACAGACCTTCCTCAGGGGCTGGGGCCTGCACAAAGCTTATTCCCAGCTGATGAGCCATTGCTTCCTGCTCATATATAAGGAGATTTTTCAGGAGGACACTTGACCCCATTTCATGTGTGAATGAAGTACAGAATCGGGGCATTTACTGCAACAGTCATTCCCAGGAAATATTCTCTTAAAGACAAGGTTAAAATAGGGTTAAACTTAGAACTTCAAAATCAAGTCAACAATGCTCCCTCCCAATCAAGAGCCTCCAAGACCACCCCCGAGGGGGACCAGCAAGGAATTTGGTCCTAAAGAAGGAACTGATATATACACATTCAGTTCAGTTCAGTTCAGTCGCTCAGTCGTGTCCAGCTCTTTGCGACCCCATGAATAGCAGCACACTAGGCCTCCCTGTCCATCACCAACTCCCAGAGTTCACTCAGACTCACATCCATCGAGTCCGTGATGCCATGCAGCCATCTCATCCTCGGTCGTCCTCTTCTCCTCCTGCCCCCAATCCCTCCCAGCATCAGAGTCTTTTCCAATGAGTCAGCTCTTCACATGAGATGGCCAAAGTACTGGAGTTTCAGCTTTAGCATCAGTCCTTCCAAAGAAATCCCAGGACTAATCTCCTTTAGAATGGACTGGTTGTATTTCCTTGCAGTCCAAGGGACCCTCAAGAGTCTTCTCCAACACCACAGTTCAAAAGCAT